>JANTPZ010028463.1:0-14102 GCA_025593235.1 Vachellia pachyceras
AAATTTTTTTAATAAATCTCCAGTAGTAGCCTACCAATCCCAGAAAACTTTGAATCTCCATGACGTTTTGTAGTCTTTCCAAATTCAATACTATATCATCTTGCTAGGGTCTCCTGATACTCCTTCAGTTGATATAACATGACCGAAAAATTTAACTTCCTTCAACTAGAACTCGCACTTAGACAACTTTGCATATAACTTATGATCTTTCAACACCTATAACACACCACTTTGAGATGCTTTTTATATTCTTCCTCATCCTTAGAGTAATGAGGATGTTATCAATGAAGACCACTAACTGTAACACCCCAAATTTGAACCAAAATACTTAATGAAATCCTCTATGTATGGATAAATGAGGATTTCCAAAAAGAATTCATTAAAACATATCACTAATCCAGCCAAAATACATGTCATTAATATCAGTTCAAATATTCCTAAAATATCATCGTAAATAGAAATTAAATGCGGAAGTCTTAGAGTCATGGCAATTTAAAGTGATAGCATGTGCCTAAGGGCACAAGAGAGCTAACAAGGCTCATTCTATAGGTGCCTTCTCTTGCTGCCTATTAGAACAATCACCTGAAAAATTTTAATATAACGGGATGAGATTCCACGCCCCAGTAACTATTGAAAGTTTCTATTACACACAAGCAAACGTCATACAATTAAAAAAGAAGAACTGATTTACGAATACATTTGTATATATATAGTAAGCATAATATAAAAAAATTTCATATTTTCTTTCATAATTATGCAACTCACAATTATCATCACAAATAATGCAATATGCAACCACCCTTATATCATCATCCATCTTTATTCCGCTGACTGGAGCCATAGGCTAACACATAGTCCAATATAAACTCATTTATGTAACTGGAATGTCTCTAACTCACTAGTTTCTTAAGGTACACCCGGCCAAAGGTGTAGAGTTCAAGTTTGGACTATGGCTCCTCTCCTTAAAAGAAAACCGAGGAGGCGTCAAATATCCCACAAATTCTAATATAATCCTGGCCAACGGAAAACACGGGAAAAAGGGCCCTACAAATGCCATCCACTGTGCACTGAGTGATGGCCTATAAAAATCTCATCATACATATTTCTCCTCTATACTCCAACCCAATTCACAATGCAATCGCCATGATAGTTATAACACTTTTCATGCCAAAATACATTGAAAACTTTAAATAGTTGCATTTATATAATTCAGTCTAAAATGCATAAAATATAATTCAATAACAATTTAATCATAAGCGGTTCACAAGTATATGAAAGAATATTCACAGTTATCTGCAGCTCCCAAACTTATGGATAAGCACACAAGAGACACTTCAAAATTCTCAATGAGAATCTACAAAAAATAAGACATAATAATTTCTATCAATTCACTAATTAACCTATGCTAAAAGTACTTCAAAAATAATCTAAATACCTAAGACTACTCTTTACACCCACATATTTTTAAAATTTATGAATCGTCTTATCTATACATATGAGGTAAAATATTCTTTTATATGATATAATGCCTCTTATAACTTTACATGTTATTAAGAAGAACAAAATAATAATAACAATAAAAGTTATAGTTATAATAGGTATATCATTATATTATAAATTTTCAATCTGACTATATTATTATATACCTATAAAAAGCAGTACAATAATATAATTTACTATATTTTTTCTAATATATATTATTGTATATATTTTTAGATATTTATGCTATTATATATAATATATTAGTAATATATACATGTAGAACATGTCACAGTTTTGGCTTTTCTATTTTTTTAATTAATTTATTTTATTGAGAATATATATATATATATATATCTCATTAAAACAATAACCTGCCACCCACCTCACACCTATATAAACACACATACACCTATACCTTGATAATAAAATAAATAAAAAGGAAAATGACGAGAAGCCCCTAGCTACACAGTGCACATTGACACCACTCTTACTACTTTCCTCCAAAACATACACGCACATGACATTTACCCACCTACTCTCACTACCCACACACTACTATGGCTTCCTTGCTCTTTCATTTTTTTTTTAAGTCATGGAAAAAAATAAAAAGGCATTTATTAGCAAAGAAGAAAAATATTTCCTTCCAAAAATAAAATAAATAAATAAAATTACTTAAAAAACACACCTACCCACACTTACAGATATATCTATACATGCATATACATAATTATATATATTTCTTTTCCTTTTTTTCAAACCATAAAATATTAATTTGAAACAGACATCATAAACATATATTTATATATATAAGTATTATATGCATACTCATAAGTAACAGTAACAATATTTACATATGTACTATCTATAATAATGCATATATTATTATATATAATATTATATATATATATAGATAGTAGGAGTACGCAGGGTTAGCATTTCATATGTTATTATTATTTTATAAATATATACATATATTTATATGGCCATGAAAAGATTGATGTAACTGATGGCTTTTACTATTATGCTTGGTCTATGGGTTTTTTTGTTTTTGCTTTTCAAACTATATATTTTTTAAAAGAACAAAGTAGCACAAGCATCCATATTCTTTAACAAGACATATAGAAGAAAAAAAAAGAAAGAGCAACGTAGGAACATAGGCTATACAAGCAGTAGTAGGTAATGTTTTAGGTGAGATAAATGGTTGATAAGACACTTTTGCTAGTCTGACCGGAGAAGAAAAACTGAGGGAGAAAGAAGGGTACTTGTGGAGCTTTAGTAACAGACAGGAACCAAGCTACTGTAGCGACGGATTTTGGGTTGGAGTGAGGGTTAGGTGGTTTATATAGAGGTAGGGTTAGGGTTTTTTAAAATAGTAATAAAATAATATTAAATATATTAAAATAATAATATATTTTTTAAAAAAATGAAAATAATAATTTTAATTAAAAGGCTTACTCAGACAATTTTTTTATATTATTTATTTTAATAATAAAGTAAATTTACACATATATAATTAGTTATCATTATTTATTATATTTATTCCTTTATAAATAAGAATTTTATTCTTTTTTTAGATTTTAATTTGTCTTTGACCAATTTAGGATCTAACCACAACTAATTATAAATCCCAAAACGACTAATTCATGAAAATTATCGACGAAACAATTACGTCGCTAAAATTACTTCATATAAAATTAGCCACAGACGATTCACGGAATGTCTTTTTATGAATAATTTAGAGATAGAATTTTTTTATTTGAATTTTAATGGCAAAAATTTCCAACAGAATTTTCAAAGCTTGTTTGTAATATTCATTATTTAGTATACATATAAAATATTTTGAATGGATTACATTGCATGGTATCAGAGTGTGATCTCTTTTCAGAGACAACAAATATATTTTTCGAGAGAATGGGTAAGAATGAATCACCAAATCATGAGTGAAGTAACTACTTCTAAAGATCTAGATCGTTTTATTCTACCTTATTTATAGATAGTATCCCTTCTATTATAAGTACTCTTTCCAATAAAATAAAATATCTGATTGAATCCACCCTATGGCATTAGAGCCTTTTGTCTTTTCTGAGTCAGAACATATATGTTGTTAAAGAAAGTGAGTAAGAAAAAATTACTAAATGATGAAGTAACTACTTAGAAAGACTAGTTCGTCTTAGTTCTCACTATTACAAAAGGTACTTTTTATACCCTTTAACCCAACTGGCGCCCTTCCTCAGGGGGTGTGTATATGATGGGAGTAGAATGTTAGGGCTTACGGCGCCCTATATCAAGAAAGGCACTATATGTATCATACAACGCCCTATATTTGAAGATAGGGCGCCGTAGGATAGACCTACGACACCCTATATTTGGCACCCTATATACAAATGTAGGGCGCCGTAAGGCGTACCCTACAGTGCCCTATATTTAAATATAGGGCGTCGTAGGTCTAAATATTTTTTTTAAAAAAACTTTTAGTTCAATTTAGGTATAGCCTATGGCGTCTTATATACTAAATAGGGCCCATATGAATATTTTAAAAAAAACATTTTTCAATTTTATTTAATCCCTTTGCTATATTTGATTCAGTTTGTAGTAGGTAATTCCATTTTGTACACCAGATCAAGTCCAGCCATAATAAACACATATCAGAGTTAAAAACAAAAATCATTGTGCCGGAGAAACACAAAATTCATCAAGAGTTAGACGTATATATCTACATAAACTAAGATCCTTATGGCAGCGATACACAAAAGTCATTGTCTTATTTAACAAATATCATTGTACATTTGTGGTAGAGAAACACAATTCATCAATCTAATTAACCCAGAAAAGTTGACATCAAGAGTTAGAACCATATATTCACCTTGAAGAAATAAGCATTATTTACAAGTCAAGAAGACGTCTAGCCAACAAATCTCTGATCAAATCAATGTCAGCAGCTAAGTAAGCATCATCATTATCAAAAATTTACAAATATAAAAACAATTAGACCAATTCAAATTCAAACTAAATGATTAACTCATCAATATTTGATAGATTACGTATGACCTCTTTTAAATCTCTAGTCAATCCACTTTGAATGATACTATACATGTAACTGATGACATAATATCCGCACTCAGTATTGCTTGATTGTCGAGGGTACTAAAGATAAAAAACATATTGTTAAAAAATATAAAGGGATAAAATGACTTTCAATGAAAGAACTTAAAGTCAAAGTACTTACTTTGAATAAGACCACTGTGTGGTTCTATTTCTACTTCACGTTTACTGCCCATAAATCGGTATATCTTGAGTGCGTTGTGATTGAATTGACAATCGTTACGTAAGAAAACAACATATTTAAACATCTTTAAAAGCAATAATTTGCAAATGGAAAAACTTACATATCAAAGACGTATTTTTGGTCATCCCTTTCCTTTCTGCCAGCCAATGAATCAAACCAATATACAGTATTCACAAGAGGGTAGACGTCACAAAGACTCTAATGATGACTACAACACATAAATGAAAATGAAGTTAGCAAAACAAGTTAATTATTACCAATTCGGCTAAATGTGTTAAATGGATAACTATAATTCCATACCTTTCAATTATTGACGCTAGGTAATACAGCTTTGGATTAATGTATGCTCTTATTGTGTTTCCAACGTAATGCACTATGTGTTCTAGAGAATTATAACTCTTTGTTGTATTCACATGACATACAAATCCATACAAATCATCTCTAGAAATGTCGACACAAATATTGTGGAAGGTCCTATTAAAGAGTTAAATAATAAAGGAAATAATGAATTATATAAAACCTAAAAAATGACATCACCAATTGAAGATAGGAATATAAAAAACTTGCAAGATTGCAAACTTAAGCTATGCTATATCTAGATCCTCCATCGATAGAAATTGTTTCACATCATCCTTATCAATACTGAATTCATACGTTAGACCACTACCCACAATCCTATCAAGCATCTGCATGGTCACAGGTGTAAATTTTTCTCGTAGTTGTCGCAGCCGTGATAATGATAGAAATTTTGTAGCTTCTTCTGGACACTTACTAAGATCTTCATACCCATTTCTGTATAGTATACAGTCATTAGGACAAGTATGTATCTTTTTGTACTCCATGCCCATCGTAGATAAGATTTTCTTGACTTCATACTTACGATTTGGAAGTACATTGTTCTTTGGAAGCATATCACTCAACAACTGCAGCAACAATGTGAAACTACTATCGATACACCCACAAGATGCCTTCAAGTTCATCAAATGCAATGTACCAGTCAAGCGTGTATGCTTACTCCCGGGGTACAATGGTGTCTCTGCATCGCTCTGCATGCTTTTATATATAGGTGCTTTGGCAAAAGATTCTACCTCAACATCGTAAATCATTCTTTCCATTCTATCTTCATCTATTGCATCCACATAATCTCTTTCGTGTGCTGCATATGTATTTAGTTTTTCCCCATGCCATATCCACTTTGTGTACTGGAGACTTATTCCTTCACGAATTAGGTGATCCTTTATATCATCAATATTTTGCTTAATCCTATTTATACACTTGACACAAGGATAAAAATACATCCCATTTTTGCTAATCGCATTTCTGTTAACAAATTCAATAAACTCTTCAACACCATTCTCATATTCATCACTAGTTCTTAATGCATTCATCCAAGTACGATCTATTTATTAAACCCTAAGCCATTGTAAATAACATTCAAATTTAAAAAGACAAATCATGAAGTTATGGGGAGTTTCATATGAAACAAGAAAACATGGGGGATGAAGGGGTTTTTTGTATAATTTAACCTTTCGTTTTCAATCCAAAACTTAACAATTAAGTACATAACCAAATAAAAAATTGACACTTAAGATATTAGCGGATGATTTGACTAATTCAGCTAGTAACCTCAATTTCAAAACTTTGTTCATTCATTCTCAATGCATACATTAAACTATGATCCATTTTATTGCCACCTACCTAAACCATTTTTAACAATAATTAGGTTTAGAATAATTTTTATAAAGACATATACATATGGCTTAACAAATGAATGATCTCTTACTCATTTTTAACAAATTTCAGCAGCATCTCCCTTTAAAATTAACACATCCCAAAATTTCAATAACACAATTCAACAATCTATAGTCAACAATTTGGTATCTCATGCCAAATTCACTTTATCAATCACCCATTTCATCAAGTGACATAATTTTAATCACCCATTTCACAACAATATGTCGAGTCAAAATACAATTATTTGGACATATTAATATCATAAAAAATTTGGGCAGCATCTCCCCATAATGTGAGACATACCAAAATTTTAACAACAAAATTCAACCTTCCAAATTGTAGAAAATAGCAGCAATATAATCCAACAATTTCATCAATAACAGCAATATAATCCAACATGCTCAGGTCCTCTTTGGCTGGTCGTGTTGTTCTCCCGAGGCGTTGCTTCCTCTCTGGTCGTGAATCGAGGTGGCTACTGTGGGAGTGATGGCGTCGTTGGTGCTAAGGACAAATACATAGAATCAACGGTAGCTCTCTTTCTCCGTTTCTCTCACACATGTGGCGGCATGGAGAAGTCTCTCTGGCGCTGCTTTCTCTCTGGTGCAGCTGTGCATGTGGAGGTGAGAGAGTAGATGAACCAGGCGGCGGCTGGAATCCTCATGTGTGGTCTCGCCTGGTGGTGAATGAGTATAGGCGTGTGGTGCATTGGGTGGAGAAGAGCGAATGGTGCAGTGGCGATGTCTGGCCACGAGTGGTTGGGGTGAGGGGCTGCGGGTGGCTAGGGTTTGGAGGTTTGGAGGCGTGGCGGAATGCAGTAGTTGAGAGAATGAAATTGTTGTTGAGAGAGACACGTGGGTGGGAGAAATGACTGGAAGGATGGAATGAAATATTTTTTTGGGCTGCTTTAGGCGCCCTATATTAGATATAGGGCGCTTAAAGCTCCTTTTAGGTGCCTATATCCGGATAGGGCGCCTAAGGGGTGCCCTATATCTGGATCGCCTAAAGGCACCCTTTAGGCAGCCTATATTGGAGATAGGGCGTCTAAAGCCTTTCTATAATTTAAAAAATGTTACCGCCTTCATTTTTTACTCCATTTTTTAAAGAAAAGACGCGAATTTAAGTAGTAAAAAGTATACTCTGTAGTAGTGTCTACTTTATCAAAAAATATATAATCCCTTCTTTTCTTTGTAATGCATATTTCATAGGTTTTTGCCTTTGTAGATTGCTCCAGTAAAGAGCCCCTTAAAGAATGTTGCAAAGGACACCACCATCACGCTTCCCATATTCAATCTCAGCTGTAGATTTCCCATTAAAGTGATGGAGACCACTTTTGATTCCTTTTTGTAGTTTGTTTTTCTCTTTCCTATGAGTCCATGGTTTAGGACCTTGGTCAATTTTAAATTTAGTTTTTTTGTTTGTTTGTTTTGGGTTTAGGATTAGTTTAGAGTTCAATTATATATGTGCCTTTTGAAAATTTATACACAAGAGGGAAAACAATGTTTTGAAAAGTTATTCAACCAAAAAATTACTTTCCCTCTTCATGTGAAATTGAAGATTAGTTTGTCTTATTTAAACAAAAGAAAATCAACGTTGCCATTTTCTTTTTTAACTAGCAGGCCGGTTGACCCATCAGTTCAAAACATCAAGTATTAAAATTATCAAATCTACCTTTGAACTAATCAAGCTAGTGGGTTAAAGGTTAGTGAATCAGATCGAAATTAACCCGTTGGTTAGACCGATCATATAAGAATAGTATAATTTAATAAAAAATACTCATATTTGATTATGATCAAATTAATATAATAATATTTAAATAAAAAGATATTAAAATCGTAATATTTTGATGCATACATGTCTCATATAACTGTTTGATTGTAAAAACAATAAAATACAACATTGAGAATAGAAATTTATTCTTAAAATCCTTCTAAAGCTACAAAATAACGAAGCACTAAAATAACATCAATAATAGTTAGTGGTAGTTTGATTTAGTAATCCAAAAAATAAAAGTAAGAAATTATTAATATGATGACAAACTCAAGCAGATCATTCACACACTATACCGCTTGGAGATGATCTTCCCTCCTTCATTTTTACTATCATGGTGCACATCACCATCCACCTTATCTAAGAAGTAAAACTCGGTGGTTCAGTTCAACATCATTGGATATATCCCATTAAGTATTTATGTTAAAAAATATTCACACACATTATTTACACGCACATCAATACGTTAACAATTATTACTTTATCTTCATAAGTTCTTATGAAAGTTGAAGTCATATGTAAGAAATAAGGTATGGTTAGAACCCAAAGGGTTCAATTTGTGTTATTCACACAAATTGTTTGCAGCAATTTATTACAAAAGATAAAAATTTAGTTGCGGGTTTGACTATGTTCACATCGGTTCTATAAAACCGCTGCTAAACGACTTACCACAATAGATTTTACTACGGTTTTAGAAACCATTACTAATCACACTTGTAACGATTAAAACGCTACAAATGTATAAAATAACAACTATTGATGCTGCCTTTTGTAGTGTGGATTTTTCACCTCTAATATACACCTACTGGTCACATTGATCTTCACAGTTGGTTTGGATTTTTCTGAAACCTCTCTCTTCTATGGTTAAACTTGTTACTGCGTCTCCTTTTGTCCATTGTAGTTTCACGGGGATCTTGAGAATGAGGTTTTATGTCTCAACCCC
This sequence comes from Vachellia pachyceras, assembly GCA_025593235.1. NCBI lineage: Eukaryota > Viridiplantae > Streptophyta > Magnoliopsida > Fabales > Fabaceae > Vachellia > Vachellia pachyceras. The sequence goes on from JANTPZ010028463.1 coordinate 9,213, forward strand.
CAAGATTTGTCCATCATGACTATCCTGATTATGTAAACTTCATCATTCTCTTTATGGTCTGAAACAGGACCCAAGGGCTTGGTTCTCTTGTCTCAGTTCTTATCTCATTCAATATGGTTTTCATGCCTCAAAGTTGAACCTTCTCTTTTCATTGTTACATCCTCTCACTATCAGATATATGTGCTTATCTATGTTGATGACATCATCATAACTTCCTCCTCTGCCGTTGCTGTTTCGAATTTAATTTTTCAATTGAGTACACACTTCCCTGTTAAGGACTTGGGCAATTTATTCTATTTTCTTGGCATTGAGGTTCATCCAATCTTTGATGGCATTATACTCTCCCAACGTAAATATATTATTAATCTTCTCACACAAATAAACATGCTCCATGCTCATCCTATGTCTTCTCCCATGGTTATAAACAACAAACTAACTAATTTGGACCCAACTTTTCTGATCTTACCTTATTCTAAAGTTTTATGGGCAGTCTTTAATACTTGTCTTTCACTCGTCCTAATCTTTTCTTTGTTGTTAATCGTGTCTACTAATTCATGCATGACTCTAAAGAACATCATTGGACTGCTGTTAAACACATGTTGCTTTATCTCTTTGGAACTTAATACTTTGGCGTTCATGTTCATCGATCACCCCAGCTTCAACTTTTCTCCAGTGCCTCTTATCTATTACCAACAAGTCTTGAAGGGTTTTTTAATGATGACTAGTGTGGTTGTCCCATTGATTCTCATTCCGCAGCTGATTTTTTTTTGTCTTTTTTGGACCTAATGTCATCTCATGGAGCTCCAACAAAAAACCCACAATCTCCCGCTCAAGCACGGAGGCTGAATACCAATCCCTTGCTAATGCCACCAGAAAACTCTTCTAGTTCCAACATTTACTTGATGAACTGCACATTTCCTTTTTTTTTGGTGAGGATGAACTGCACATTTCTCTTCCGGAAGCACCCACACTTTACTGTGACAACTTGGATGCCAGTTACTTAGCTACCAATCATGTCTTCCATTCCAGAGTCAAACACATTATCATTTCATCTGTGAATGAGTTGCTGCCGAATTGCTAAAAGTAGCAATAGTCTCCTCACAAGACTAGATTGCTGATATACTTACAAAGCCACTTGTCACAAACCGGTTCTTCTAGTTATGATCGAGCCTCAATGTCAAATCTCCGCCATTGGGCTCGTGGGGGCTGTCAAGACTATGAAGAACCCAACAACAGACAAGATGACAACCAAGCCCAAATCACAGAAGTTTGATAGCAGTAGGCCCAAGCATTAGTTACACTCTTATAAAATATTTACTGTACAGCTTATCCCTAGTGTATGATTCTGGAATTTCCCGTTATATATATATATATATATATACATCTTGGGTATTAGCATTGTATATAATAGAACAATACAATGAATTCAATGACAGCAACATTATTGTTTATTTCTAAAGTCTCCTCTCCATCTTTTAATTCTAAAATAAACAAGTGCTTTACTCCTTTATTAAATAGATTGCCTTTTTCACTGCTAACATTTCTGCGACAAAAAAGCAGACTCAATTGATTTTAGTCAAAAAATGTGTTAGGCGAATCGTCTCATAATTGTTATAATCAAAATGAGTGGTTGGATGGGTATATGTCAAAAGTCAAAACCAATATTTTGATAGATTATTAATTTCTCCCAAACTCAAAAGGACACGAAGTCTTCAAATATTTATTGCAGATTCTTATGATTTGATTTTTATTTTGCACTAATCTTCTTCCATTCTCTGGCAGGCAAAAACCATAACCAGATTTTAATCAAGGGAATCGACTCTACATCCCAATTCTGTAATGATTAAAAACTTGATAAAGCTACGTTCAATATAGGATATACTGACCCAACGAGAGGAGTGAACATAGTTTAGGATTACGGTGCACGTTGTTGAGATGCTAATATTACTTGATCACTTGGTACGGTGCCTGTGAGGGAGATAGGTGAACTCTTTGCTCGACTTTGAGCTTCTTTTGCCTGTGTACACAAACAACAACAACCCTAAGTACCTTGTGGAAAAAGCAAACTAAAGCATAATTAGCATAATTAGACACACAATATAAATGATGGAACTCTTAGCCTTGCTTCTTTCTCCCAAACAGTGCGAATTGTGATGACAAAGAAAAATAAACTTGCACTGAAAAAGCAACTGCGATTCCCAACCACAGCCCCTATTTCACACCCAACACAAACAAGTGAACTTATTTGTATGTACTTAACTTGTGCTTAGAATGATACAACAAAACAATAAACAAACAAACAAATAATACTATAAAATGCCAGTTGATCACCTAGGTGTTCATGTTTACAACGAAAGCTAATATCACAAAACAAGGAACACCAGCAAGATAAAAGAATGCCAAGTTCACATACGCTCCAATCTTTTGCCATCCACATCCTCTCACAATGCCTGACCATATATACACCATATACTCACTCAAATTTCATCATCTTTATAAGTTTGAGTCATCCTTTTATTTAGGGGACTATATATATATATATATATATATAATGTTTATGTGGAGATTGACCTGAAAGAGCACTTTGGATCACATGAAGGAAGCTGGAAATGGCCAAAACCGGCGTCATGGAGGCTACATGTCTCACTACTCCTTTATCATCGCTATAAACTTGTCCCAACTGATTTCTATGCAGAATCATTACTACAAGTAGTAATGTACCCTCGCTTATGGTTTGCCTAACACTGCCCAAATTGCTAAACTTGCAGCTTCTGCATTTCCTGCCCCAAGTTCATTTGACACTCGTGTGCTGTCATAATACACAAGGTTTGAAATACATCTTATTCAACATATCTTCACCACAACATAGAGACTAGGCTCTAAACCAGGAGGCTAAGCCATTCATTGATGAACACTATCCTTACCTTGCTGCAGCACTAAATCCAAATGGAATCATCCAGGCTACACCGAACATATTAAGGCTGCAACTGTGTAAATCAGAAACTTCTCATACTCATGTGGTAAGGAAAAAACATGGTATAATTGCAATTTGGTATCTGACCACATTGAAAGCGCAGAAGTTTGTAGAGTTGGATATATTAGGAAGAAGGCCTGACAATAGTACCATCAGCTCAAACGTCCGCACTTTCAAGCTGTTTCCAAAGTTCAAAAACAAGAATGAACACACCAAATCAAACACAATTAGTTACGATCTAAACTATGATTTGAAGCAGATACCAGAGCATAATTGCAGAAGGAACGGCAAGTTTGAGGAAGTCGAGGACATTGTGGAAAGCCTTCTTTGAGAACCCAGTCCATGATAATTTGTTGGAAGAAGAGAACCACACGTATAGTGCCATTAACACTGCATTTACCCAATAAGACAGAGAAATTGCTATGGCTGCTCCTCGACTTCCAAGTCCGGTTTTGAACACCAAAAGCCAACAAAAAGGATGTGAGATACAGCTGCATCAGCAGAAGCTATCATCATCGGCAAGACATTGTTTTGGGTCTGCAAGAACTTCATAATGGATTGAAGGATGCAAACGCGAACAGGCTTGGAATTAAGTAATAGGCGTATGATCCTGCTTCTTTTGAAATGAGTTTATCTTGCTTCATAGCCACAAGAATGGGTTATGTGTTTGCCCAAATTCCTGCAAGGAACACACTGCTCAGTGAAAGAACGAGCACGGATCTTTGCATATGTATGCCCAGCATATGATACTGTCCTGCGCCATATGATTAACCGCAAAAGGTGTCCAGTTCACTTGCTAATCCCATCTGTTCAATTCCATAATTAATGTAAGACATTACTAACAGTTTAGAAAATGGGATATACTTTTGTTAAACATTTAGTAATGTTAAGACACCAAAAGAAGCCCAATAACAACAATGTACCAAGGCCCAATCAACATAAGGAACCAAGCCCTATAAGCAACCCTAGTCCAATGCTCTAGAATATTTTTCTTGTTCCTATAAATAGCATGTAATAATCTACAGTGTAAGACAGACATGAATCAATATACACGAAGCTTCAATATCTCGTTTTCCATTGTTTTACATTTATGTTCGGCTACAGTCCTCATCACAGTGGCGGAGCCAGGACCTTTTGTCAGGGGCAATTTTTTTTTTTAGAAAATGACAATAGTAATTATCATACAAAATTAAGTGTATAAATGCTTGAACCATATGAAATTTTTGCATATATAATTACACATTGCATACCTTACAATTGTCCCCGACGTGATCTCATATTTTGAAATCTTTAAACAATCAACTCATTATCAATACTATTGAAAATATCTTTTTCAATATAAGAAACTAAACAATTATTCATCCATGCATCTCCCATTCGATTACGCAATCGACTTTTCACAACCTTCATGGCATAAAATGCTCTTTCTACATATGCTGTGGCAACAGGTAACAACATTGCTAACTTCAAAAGAAGGAAAACTAGTGGATAAACAATATGCCTTCTAGTCTCAACCAACTTCTCTGCAAGACTATTAATTCCTTTCACAGATGCAAATTCAACACTGTTACGCATATTAATAATGTAAGTCTCAAGTTGATTATCAAGCATCATCAAATCGGTTGAAGAAAAGTCACATGGATAAAATTTGGTAAATTCAATCAATCTTTGCTTATCAAAAGGAGAGAACAAATCTGCTGGATTCAAACAAGCCATACAAAGGAGCAACTTTGCATTTGTCTCAGTAAAACGGTCATTAAGTTCTCGAAGTTGCATGTCTATAACGGTATAACATAATTCAACACGATAATGATGTTCCATTGTGATGTCCTGAGCCTTACCTTTACGTCTTGATCTCCCTTTGGATAAAAAAAATGCATCCATACTAGGAACGTTAATATCATGCATATTGCAAA
>JANTPZ010028466.1:0-10738 GCA_025593235.1 Vachellia pachyceras
TAGATATTTGTTGGGATATTTCTAGATGATGAATTGTAACCGTAGGATTGATTCAATCCCAACCGTCCATTAAGGAGGTGGGAATAGTAAGGAGGTGGAAGTTGCCTATAAATACCACTCCCCTCCTCATTTGTAAGGCATCCTTGAGTTCTCTCAAAATCAATACTACTCTCACATTCTCCAAGCTCTTTCTCTTGCCCTCAAGCTTTCCCTTTTCCTCAACTTTGCCAAGCATCCTCTTTCATAGAAAATAGGCTTACTTAGCAACTTCTAGTGAAGATTGTCTAAGCGCCGCACGGGTCGAAAGACTAGCTCCGTGACACAGTGCTAGTGTCCCTCTCCAAAGTTAAAGTCGAATTCATGCATGTTTGGGAAAACTTTTTCCAAACGATGCACACAATCCAAGACAAAAGGTATATTGGAATTCGTAAGCTCATTTCTTCTAACGAATTCCCAAACACACACAAAGTCAGACTCAAGCTGCCAGCACTACCTCTCTCTTCTTCGTGATTCCGTCCTCCCAAGTCTCAGCAACGTCAAGGTAAGTTCCCAGCTCTCTCTGAAGTCTTACATTAGGGATTTAAGACCGAAAGAGTATACGGGTGTGTTTAGGAATCCATTGGGAGAAAGGAGTTTACAGATTTCGAGAAGAATTTACTGATTTCAAGATGGTTTTACCTTAACTTGTGTGCACTGCATAGTTAACTACTTTCTGGTTTCTGCATCTCAATCTCATCTTATTTTAATTGTCTTAATTAAATTGATTATGTCTTTTCTTTTCTTTTTTTAAGTTACAAAGGCAAGTTAAGCTTAAAAAGAGATTAGTCGTAGTCCAACCTTGGAATTATACCCTTAACAAAAGACTGATCAATCAAAAGTTGCTCCCTACAATTAGGCGGAGCATATGAAATAAGATGAATATGAGAGCCTCCCGGGTGAGTATCCTTAGCTAAGATATCAGCACACATCAAACTCTCCTGAGAAGTATGATATAACTCCACCTTCCAGTCTCCATAAAGGAGGTGATGTGTGGCCTCCACTTCATGCCGCAAACAATGAGTAGTACCTCGATCTGTGAGCAAAATATTGACTACTTCTAATGAATCGGGGTAGACCTAAACATCCCTCATATCCAAAGATCAGCATACTTCTAGCCCTGTTTATATTGCCAAAATCTCTGCTGCGTCACTGTGGCTGATCCGAGTGGTATCTGGAACCCTATTATCCAGCGTCATCTCTAATGAGTTCCGTGCACGCCGCGTGGTTCGATGTACGAACAAATGAATCGACATCCGCCTGACTTTTCAATCTGTAATGTTATGAATGTAATATAAAGGCAGAAGCGCGAAACGGTGCGTTAGCAAAGGACACTGGCAGAGGCATTACGCAAAAACCAAAACCCTTTTATTCGCCAAGTCGATGTCGCGTCCTCTTCTAATACTGCATCAATTGTGCTGTTCATCCTTCATTTTGTGTCCAAGCCGGCAAATTTAGTGAGTTTAACGGTTAGTGTCAGTAGCATCTTCTCTATCACTTGCTTTGCTTCTTCCTGATCTTCACTTTCAGTGTGAAGTTCGAGTGCTTTAAGTTTAGTTTTACTCTTCTGGTTTGGAATGTTGAGTTAGTGAATTTGGAATGTGTTTTGTGCAATACATAATATGACATTTCTTTAGATGAGATATTGAATATGGGTATTTTGATGACTGTGAATTAAGCTTACTGTGTAGGAAATTTTATTACTTTTGCACCTTCTGATTTATTTTGTTCAAGTACGATGAACCTTTGGTGGTTTGATGCTTCATCTTGGAATTATATGAATAATCTTAATGGGAATTCTCCTGCTTCCGGCCATAAATTGTTGTTGAGCCTTTAGTTGATTAAAGTAATAATTAAAGGCCGCGACACCGTCAGCCTCCCCTCCTCTTCCTGAGCGATATGCCTGAGTTAGAGATCGGAGATCACAACATCCCCGGCCACATTGCGCTCTCTCCTCCTATACTTCATGTTCTTCTTGCTTTTGGGGCTTTCTAAACTTTCGTAACTTAAAAACTGTCTCGTGTTTATGCTATGTGCCCGTGAACTAGATTGAAGTAGCTATTTTGATTTGTGAGTTTCTGATTGAAGTAACTATTATGAAATTCGAAATGGAAGAAGACAAGAGAGTTCAAGAACTAGATTGTTTGTGATTCTTGAACTGGCTTATCTATTTTCAAATTTCTTGTTGGAGTTTGCTAGAATATTAAAGTAATGGACTGTAACTTTGATTAAGCAATCCCTCCAAACAATTAGCTTTGTTTAATTAATTCCTGTTTTGAGTTTGCTAGAATGTTAAGAAAGTTCTTGTGGGTAATTAGAGCTTATAAAAGGCAGCCTAGTTTGCATTAGCAAGCATGAGAAGTATGATAAAAATTTGAGTGGATCAAGAGTTTTTAAACCTATAATGGATTTGTCGCTTTTCAATTGATATCTAGACGCATTTAACTGTCATTTTTATTTGCTAATAGCCTAATTCACTGTCACCATTATTTGTTAATGATGAACTTTGTCTAGTTATTTCTTACTTTCTAACATATTCGCTGTTCCTCTAGTATATTCCCGTACAATTTGAACTGGCGGAATTTTGAATTCAAAGTTGATCAAGTTAAAACATGCTATCCAGGACTATTCTAAAAGGGGAACAGATTACACTTTACCTTGTTAAAAGAATGTCTTAATGCATAAATAATCACTCAAACTTATCTTTTATGACTTGTTCCCAGAAGTTTAAAAAAGGTCTTTGCATAACAGTTGGAACTCAGCATTGTTTATTAATCTCGTTATTTATCACTATACACACACACTCATGTGCTATTCAAATTTTAATAAATCTCACTTCACCTGTATTTTAGATTTTTAGAAAATTGCTGTATGCATATCATATTGTTTTTTATACAATACATTTACATGAATCCAGCTATATTCTAGGTTCTATCTATTGAATTGCCCGAGAGGGATATATATACATCAAGGAGGAGTCTTCTTATTAATGGCTCATTATTATAATTAAATATATACAATTATAATTCTAATTCTAATTCCTGATTGTAAATGATATCTTTCCTAATATATATCTCAATCATATCTCAACAAGTGTTTTTAATGGAATACTGTATTGGTGGAATCAGAAATCTGCTTCTTGAGATTAAAAAAGTGCCATTAGAACTTTATCAGTGCTATTATTTTGCTTATCAGGAAACCCGCATTTATAGGTTTTGACAGAAGGCACTTAATCTCCATTGTTCCTTTTGTCTTTTTTACAAATGGTGATGAGTAGCTATCGTAAAAGCATTATCTATTCAGAAATGTATTGCTTGTCTCGTAACCATACCTTGGCACCAACATTTTGGAATTTGTGTCACTGGGCATTTTTTATTTTCAATTTTCTGAATCAACCCTTTCAGTTCTTGCATAGTTGAATTTTTAGTCTTATGTCTTATCCTAGGAAGTTATAGTGTGAACATTTAGGTGTCTTTTTTCCTTGGTAGATTAGTGAGGTAGAAATACACCAGAATCAATTTTTTTTTTCCCTTTTTTCCTCAAGTACATGTTTTTGGCCTGATTTGGCTTCTAGAGGTGGGTTCCAATTATTTGTGCTTTTACATTGATATATCAGATGTGGGCTTTTGATGGAACTTTTTCCTTAACTTGAGCGATCTATATTGCTTTTTATTTTTGGGCCAAAGATCTATATTACTTTGGATGTGAAATATTGATACATGAAAGATTTTGGTACTATGAATTGCCTTGTTTTTTATAAATTTTATTTTTAGTACTTGGTGTGGATAATCTGAATTAGCAAATCACCTGCAAACTTCATAGGTTTTCATTGTTTTGTTGGAAGTGTACAGCATATGCAATAGGGTAGAAGAGCGGCTTAATTTGCATATTAGTGATGGTGGAAGTGTGGTGGTCTCCGTTGGGGGCTGCAATTCCGGCTGTCATTGCCGGACAAGCTTTTAGGGTGAAGAAAAGGCATGCTGAAGAACAAAGGTTGAAAAGTGCAAGGGGAAGAGAGAAGAGTTCTGATGACATATTCATGTGTGAGCGGGTCTGTACGTCAAAGAGGATGCTGAAGAAGGTCGGCTCATTCTCGAAAGACCCGATTCCTGATACTTGTGTTACTGTCTGTGGTGTCTCCGAGCTTGATGCCTGCGCTGATGCCTGTGCTCGTACTGTGTGTGTTAACCAACATCAAGTACTTAATTGGAATGACATATGCCTTCGGAGGTGTCAGAGTGAATGCCTGAAACTATCTGAATCTCATTGCTCTTAGCGAGCCTTTCACTTGTATACACAGAATCATGCTTTGATCTTCTGATTTGAGATACCAAGTTTTGGTATGGTTTATTAATGTCTTTTGGCGTCATTGTAACTCCAAATTTAGCAGTTTTGCTAAATACTTGTAGATGGGATCATTCAATTTCTAGCGGACAATTAAACAGGTTCAAAAAATCCACTAATCACTCACTGACTCGGGATCTTAAAGGCTTTTGTTTCTCTTCCTGCCATGTTCCCTCGTTCAGAAAAACCACGTATCCATCACTGACTGAGTGCTTGTTTGGGAACACTGTTTCCTCAACGGTACAAGTAAGTCGAGATAAAATCATCTCGAAATTTGTAAAAACCATTTTGAAATCCATAAAAATCATCTTAAAATCCGTAAAGTACCTTGAAATCTGTAAACTCCTTTCTCCCAACGAAATTCCAGAACACACCCTGACAAGAGTAAGATTTTTTCATATAGGTCAATAATATGCATCACTTTACTAACAGGGATTAAGTTTGGCGGAATAAGTTAATTCCTCACAATTTGACGAATTAAGGTTCGAATCCCCCACATTTAGTACTCATCGGCCGTTGCTTGGCAGTGCCTCCAACAAGATTGCATTTAGAAAGAGGACATCAGTTATTAGCCAACAAAATGCATCACTTAATGGCCATGCAAGGGAAGTAGTATTGAAGTGCGTGTTTGGTTTTACTTAACACACATTTGAGAATGCAGTAGTTAGGCTTCCATATACTGGCACGGTGATCTCTCTTTAGTCATCAGTCTGGTGTTGTCACTTTTGTTTCATAGATAATACTTCAACAATAGTGCATAGTTTAAAAAAGGATCCCAAGAATCTCATTTAAAGTTACCCGTACTAAAAATATTGATTTTAAGTATTGGCAAAAATGTCTTCATATGCTAAATACATCGAGAATATAGTCTTAAATAAGAAAAAATTGGAAGAATTCTTCATGATGACTTCCATATATTGAACTTGCTACCAGCATATATGATTATATATATATATATATATATTGCAATTAAAATAGACATCCACATTTCCAAAAAAAAATATCCACATGGAAAAAATGCATTGGCGAATATATCATCCACGTTAATACCAATGACATAATACAAGGCTACTACTCTTCAATGAGGATATGAAAATCCAATCATCATATTCATGATTACTACTTTGTGCGCTTGGAGGTGGGCATGGAACATCTCATCTCAATTTTTCAATATCACTCATGATATGGCTATAAATTCAAGGTTTCTTGTGGTCAATATCAAAAATCCACATAATTATCAAAATCCAAAATTTTCATTGGACAGTCAGTGGAATTTTGTGGTTAAAACTCCCTTTTGTAATAAGATTCGACTCATGTGATAAATCATTACGCCATTCAGAATGTGATTTATCAAATCATAACCTCAAATTAATGCTTCATTTCCTTCTCGTATTGTCGACTTTCACTGTACTGAGATCTGTCTTTTTATCTTTAGCATGCTATTTCCTTCTCCTTTTACCACAACCATGTTGAAGGACATAGTGTTTAAAACGGCAACAACAATCAGAGAAGGTAAAGAAGCATTGGTTCAATTTCATGATTTACTACATGACGTTCTGAACCAAAAAAAATGATTTATTATGTGAGTAAAATGTTATAAAAATATATACTTTTAGCCGCAAGATTTCAGCTGTCATATGCAGAAATTTGGAATTTTGACAGCTGAAAGTGGATTTGATCAAAAAGCATCAAATTTATAGCTAACTTATGAGTGATCTTGATAGTTGAGATTAGTTGTCCAATACCCATTAGCACATTCAGCAGTAATCATAGTTATGATGTTCGGATTTTCGTACCTTTGTGATTTCCTTGCGGCTTGAGTGTTTTTCTTCTCAAGAATTCTTCTACCCCATGTCCCCTAAGGATTTGCTCTCCTTTATAGAACTCTCTCCTTTTTTGTATAGACACTCTTAATTCCTTCCACATTTTTCTCTGCCTTGCTCTCTCTTTCAACTGGCGAGATCACTCAAATTTATAAGTAATATTATTTTTAGGATATCTTAGGATAAATCTTGGATATAGGCATGTCATTACTTTAATTTATTGGGAGATCTTGTGAGATAGCTTATTAGTGTATTGAATTTTTATTATTTAACTTTTTTAATCTCTTGAATTTTCTAGAGGATGATCCCAAAATTCTTACTGATATAGAGATTTAATTCCTCCCAATTTATAGGGTATAATACTTAAAGATGATCCCTCTAATTTTCACTTAAATCTTAAGTATCACATGAAAACTCAAAACTATTTATGTTAGAATCATGCTTAGACCAATTTCCTTACATCTATTATATTGAGTTTTCTTTTCATACATGACCATATGGTTTATTTTTGAAATATTATCCTTTAATTGTAAATCCCATATTGTGAGAAAAGTTGAAAATTTTCCCTACAAGTTACAATTCTAAGTCAAGACAATTGACATTTTTTCTTCTCCACAAAATTGTTTAAGCACTTATCATTAATTCTTGCTTCCTTCCCAGTGAAATGGCACAAACAAGTGATTTCGAGATTCGAACAGAACAATTTTAAGAATTTCAACAAATTCTAACCATATCTCCTAGCATTAATGCATAAAGATTCAACATATTTCATCTTCTCTGGACCATCAAATTGCAAAAAGCAAAAAAAAAAAAAAAAAAAGCAAAACAAAACAATCATGATCCCCTAAATATGCTGTCTTTTCTCGTGTATATGAACATACATATACAAATCGTAACTGCCTAAGAAAAAACCAAAATATTGACTGAAGCATCCTCCAACCTTGACATTGACAAGTTCATCCATAGAAACTGCTATGCAAAATGTCATATCCACCAATAATACCGCTATTTGGTCCAGAGATAATTACTGATCAAGTGAACTGTCTTCTAATGTATGTGTCTTCATGTACAAATACTGGTTCTTGACTGGTCTGGGTTGGTGGGAACTGTGGTTGTCCCATGGCTATTCCTCCTTGATTTGGCATTGACGTTGCACCATCGCCGGTGATCTTTCCCGTGGTTAGGGTAATGTAGTAGACAATTCCAAATGCTGCACTTGCAAGGGATAGGATGGAACCTCCAGCAAAAACTCCAGGCTTCACCACATAGCAGTAGTAAGTGCCAAAGTACATGCTCTCTTGACCGTGTTGATCATTAAGAGCAGCACCAGTAAGTAGCAGGAGAAATCCAATGACAAACGTGAACCTATTCACACATTAAACAACAAAGTTAGTTGATCAATATGCTGGTGTATAAATTGTAAACCTAGTTTGACATACAAGACTCATGATTTAAGCCACAAAATATAACTCTTAGAAGTTAGACCACTGTTAATATAGTTGATGGGGATGAGATGGAATGGATATGTGAGAGAAAGGGGGAAAATTAACAGGTGAGAGAAAGAAGTAAGACAGTAGGCTTGTACAGCTTGCGAACAAGCCTTGTACACAGGTGAGAGAAAGAAGTAAGACAGTAGGCTTGTACAGCTTGTGAACAAGCCTTGTACGAAATCTTTAGTAATTATGCAATAGTTCAAAACAAAGTTGCGAAACGGAGTCAATAATGGAAAAAAAAATTCAATTAAAGCACCAAATCTATGTGAAATCAAGCATCACATTTATGTAATCTGACCTAAGAAGGAATACTGCGCATGAAAAGGAAAATAACTAGAACAATCTCATCAGTACAAAGTTTCCTTTTTCAATTTACGCAAAATATTATAGTTTTACATACTAAAAGTACAAGCACATCTATATAAGACTGATACTCATTATCATATATAAAAGTACAAGCTCCTCCTTGATGTATTCAAATTAATATATGAATTTTACAGAGTAACGTCTTACAATAACCATGTATTAATGCATATCTTGATATTATCAATACATTATAATGATTATTTAAAACACAACAATGTGTTGACTACTAATAGCCTGGTTGTGTCATATTAACATTTGCTAGTTATAGCAAGTGACACGTTACAATAAAACTATTAAATGGCTTCCCTAAATAGATTGCACTTTGAGCTAAAAAGGTCCTTTATATGACATCCAAACCCCTCTAAGTTCGGAATATAACCAGATAAAAGACACAATTACTAACTTTCAGGATGATACTTCTCTACCATGGTCCCTTCACAATATTTCCAGATCTGGATTGGTTCCTTCTTGATGAGAAATAATCAAGATTTGGCTGTCATTAAGTTCATATATTTTAACAGACATCTTACTTAATTACTGGCCTTTGAGTACTTAATGCCTGAGATATGTGGACCTTAAATATACTTTTATTCCCCGTTTTTCCTTTTCTGGAAGTGCTCCTTCACCCCCTATTTTAATGTACTTTCTGATTTGTTTTGTGTAAAAGTTGAATCATCTATAAAACTAATATTCCTATATTCTTTGGACTCTGATTCTGTTTCATATTATATATCCCCATTCATCTATGATGCCCAATGCAGGCCTGTTCATAGCCAATTTCTCTTCAAAAGAATGAATTCATAATTCTACTCTATGGCTAAGAAATTGACAAGTTAACAGAGTCCATAAGGAATAAGAGGGTAAAAATGACTAACTGAAATGAAAATTACCAAGATAATACAAAGCAAACCAGTGCCAGCCTCCAACTAGAATCAGGGATTCGAGGGCTTCTTCTACAACACACACACCCACTTGAAACATTTATGATGATTTGACTGATCATAAGAGAGAGAGCTGCAGTAAAGCCAAGAGGTAGGGCAGGACTTCGTGGATACACACATTCATCAGGAGGATCAGATAAAACTTGAGAACTCTGCAGAAGTCACAGAAAAGTATTTCAATGGCGTTTGGGGATGATGCAGTAACAACAAAGCAGAAAAAACAAAGCTAGAGTTAGCAAGAGCAACATCAATAGCCTGCTTGCTATAAAGTAAAAAGATTGCTCTATAAACATATTACAAGTCCTGCCAGTATTTGGTGAGAATCCTACCATTGAATTCCATGTCAATTACCTAGACTTATTTTAACATTTCAGGACAGGAGAAAGGAGAGCATACTAAAAGCTGGAAGATAACACAATAAAAGGGAACAAGCATTAAATTTACAGTTAAGGATGGCAATTTAGGTCAGACTTGCAGGGTCCCCAATCGTCCCTCCCTGTTTGAGTCAGATAAATCAATGTTTGATGAAGCTTGATGCATGTATGGAGAAAAAAAGAAGACCTAACTTTAATGGTACAATTTCAAGTTGACATTAGGGTTCCTGTCCCATTTCATAAACAACATACATTTACAGAACTTCAGTGGTAAGATTTCATTCTAAAACTAAACACTCTGCTTCCGAGCTAAAAACCTACCTTGCTCCATCATTGCGATCCCCACTGGTAGTACAACATTTGTAAGGCAACATGGGATTCAATGCCATACTAATCCCTCATGTACTGTTTAGATATGATTTAAAGAGTTCTTTAATTTGTTCATTAAAAATTCCATTTTTAATTTGAAATGTTTTTCATCCAGAAGTCTAGGCATCAGCACGGTCCCTATCCTCATCCCATGAACACTGGATCCATTTCTATCAAGAGGGGCTTTAGTTAATTTCTCAGACTGGAAAATGATGTTTCAGAACTCCTCGAAAGTACAAAAATGTGCACTTTTCAAGTTTTCTTCAACCGTTCCATCAACTACCAGACCCAGCATGTATGGATAAACCACAACCATAAAAATAGTGCAAAATAAAACGAAAAAGCACAATAAACAGTCCGAATCAAACCCTTAAAACACAACCCCCAAAAAATCACCTTAATCCGAGTTCCCTCTGCAGCAAACCCAGTCGCAGCCGATAGTATCGCCAAGAAACCGACAACGCCGCAAACCACCAGAACCTTCCTCTCCATCTCTCTCTCTCTCTCTGTCAGTAGAAACAAGTGTCTTCTGGGGTTGTGTGGGTGAACTGGTGACGAAGTAGGAGAAGAATAAGGGTAAAGCTGAGGGAGGCGTACAAGCTGCGACAACGGGAGACGTGGACTGGGAATGAATGAAGTCGCTCTTTTGCCTATCCTATTGATGGAGACGGAAATGGGATTGGAAAAGCCGTCAAAGCACGAATCATCTTCGGAGAATATTTTGACATTAATGCCTCGTTTGGTACGCAGAATTCATTTTGATGGATATGGAAATGGAAATGGATATGGAAATGGAGATGGATATGGATATGGAAATGCAGTTTAAAAGTGTGTTTGGTATGACATGGAAATGAGATATGATTTTCATGTGAAAAGACCTCAAAGCCCCTTAAATCCAAATTTTTGTTTTGAGCCCCTCAGACGTCGTCCTCAAACGTAGAGCAACCTGAGCATCACCCTCAAAGCCCTTCAGACGTCGTCCTCAAACGCTG
>JANTPZ010028468.1:0-12623 GCA_025593235.1 Vachellia pachyceras
ACGGATAAGGTCTATTATGAAGAAAGAAGGATCAGACAGAACAGTGGCTTGCAGCATAATAGAGACAAACCATTCCCTGCACAGGTTTACAAATGGCAGCAGATCTCAAATTGAGTCTGACATGATCCATAATGTTCGAGATATTTTATTAAGGAACACTGGTGATGAGATTTGCATATCTAGTCCCATCAAGTTCAAGCCAAGAGATATGGCTAGAAAAAGAGCAAATTTACCGAAGAACCACAGTGTAAGATTGGCAATATGTTATGGATTGATATCTGCAACAATTGGAAATCCTATTCTGGTGAGGAAAAACACAAGAATATGTGAAGATTGTCATGTGTTTGTAAAGAAGATTTCAGAGAGTACCAAAAGAGAAATTATAGTGGGGGATTCTAAAGTCTTCCATCACTTCAAATACGGACACTGCTCTTGTGGTGATTACTGGTGATTGTTATTTACATATGCTGCAGTGGCTGTATGACGACAGACATGGAGGCTTGGCATTATATAATTTAAATTTGTATATTCATCCGTCTATAGAAATTAATCGAATTACTAGTCAACTACGCCAACCTATATCAGTCTTTTGTTTTATTGTTCTTGTATGGGTTGAGGGTTGAAGCAGGTATTTTGTTCTCAGATAATTCCACCCTCCTTTGAATTGACCTGTTATCTGTAAATTGTAATGAATGAAAGGACATCACCGTAATTTTCTCGTTTTATTGAAGTAGCTACCCTTCAAATGGTTGTTGAGGAAGATGAAGAATTTCAAAATCTAGCTCGATCATGTTTAAACCCATATATTGCTATCTGTTAATCTCAGAGATGAGAATCTTACCTTAAAGTTATCCCCTCGTTCTCTTGGTCATCGTAGTTTGACGTCATTAGGAGGAGGAGGCTCTGTCCAGAAAAATGATATCTACAGGTTCAAGCCCATCAGATTCTAGTAAGAACCGGAAAATGAAGTCTACCTGCTCAAGCAAGTTGACTTTTTCTTCTTTTATTTCTTTTTTTTTTCGACAGAAACGTCTGTGTATGTGATTCTCAATCCTGCCTGGTTAAATATGAGCACACAATGCAATCAAAATATTTAAAGGTCAATCCACATGGCATCTCTTCAATAAATTTTAGATTTTGGTGATTTATACTGCAAAAAGCTGGGTCCATTTGAATATGAATCATAGCATTTCTCAGAGGTATCAATTAAAGTTCAGCCAGTATACATATGATTGTACTTTTTTGGGGAGGGGGTTGAATGTTTGGGTATACAATGTAAAGTTTTTCACCGACTTTTATACGCTTATATATTTCTTATTAAATTTTAATTAAAATATAAAAATACATGGTTCTTTAATGCTAATATATTATTCAATTGAAAGATTATATAATACATATATATAACTAATTTTGTAATACATAAATCTAATTACTAGAATTTATTATCAAAATTAAGATAGCATTCATGCTATATTAATTTTCGCGATTACTATTTTTTGATAATAAAAAAAAAGCTTACGCGAGACCAATTTAAGGTTTGTTTGGATAATCCGTTGGGAGAACGGACACAGATTCCGAGGTAAATATGTGAGAGAAATTTTATTTCGGTAAGCGCAGGAATGATTTTTGGGGAGGCAAACGGCCTCCCAAACAAGCCCTTAAAGTTTACAGCACCCATGCTGGATACTGTCAATAATGATTGTTTTATAGCTTGATGGATGTCACGAGCCAGGGGGCTCCTTAGCTCTTTGATTTTATTAGCTTCGTAGTACATAAAAAAGAAAGATAATGCCAGCAATTACGTACTTATTAGCATCTTTTTAGTTGGAGCAATTTAGAGTGGCAAACTAATGGATTTATTTAGATAGTTCGTTGGGAGAACGATCACAAATTCTGAAGTAAATATGTAAGAGAAATTTTGGCAAACTAATGGATTTATTTAGATAGTTCGGTAAGCGCAGGAATGGTTTTTGGGGAAGTAAACGGTCTCCCCAAACAAGCCCATTGTCCAATCGACCAGCACAATGATTGGTGAGAAATTAGCTCTTTATAGTTTATAAGAAGTTCGCAGCTTTCCATTATTTTCCATTTCTTTTCGCTAAAACACAGATACGTTTTAAATAAGACAATTTTATTTGAAATATTATCGAACATTAAATATAGTAATATCTTTTAACGAAAATTTTAACCTTAATTTGAGAGAAACTAATCCTTTCCATTATATCAATCTCATTGGTATTTATTATTTGGATGACAAAAATCAAACCTTAAAAGTAGCATTCAAATGCTGGCGGATGTCATTCTTGTAATCTAGGCCACCAACCCTTCTACACCATACAACTTGAATTTGGATTGGATAAAAGTGCTGATAGCCATGGTCCATGATAACCCGGTTCCACAATCTACTTCCTTTCTTTTCTTTCATAACTATTAGCCTACGATATCAAACTAATATATAAAAAATCTTCCCACCCTCAGCTTAAAGCACAAATCGCTATTCATTTTACTAATCCTAAAAAAAATCTCGGTTTCAAGCATGGGCTTTGTACTTTTTTCATTTTAGTATGTGCTCTTGATATATTCACAAGGTTTTTCAATTGATTACGAGATAATCTAGAATCCCCCTTTTCTTTTATCTTCATTTGGATTTCAAATTCAAATTTTAAATCTTATACCTCATAAATACATCTAACAAATTGTCGATAATCACCCACCCCACACATTCTGACTCATCAGGGTCTTCCGTTCACAGAACTCCACTACTCACCATCTTCTTCATGATCAGAATCAAGG
This sequence comes from Vachellia pachyceras, assembly GCA_025593235.1. Classification (NCBI taxonomy): domain Eukaryota; kingdom Viridiplantae; phylum Streptophyta; class Magnoliopsida; order Fabales; family Fabaceae; genus Vachellia; species Vachellia pachyceras. The sequence goes on from JANTPZ010028468.1 coordinate 2,794, forward strand.
AGGAAGGATGCGTGAATCATTGCTCATCGTCTTCTTCTTTGAGACCCACTAGACCAGAGACACGATTGAAAGGATCATGTCAACTATTCCAAATGATGAGCATGTTCTTCCACACCTCGTGTTGCGTATTCTTATTTTAAGATACTTTTTTTCTTTATTATTATTGGATTTTTTTTATTTATACTAATGTTTCTTTTTGTCCTTTGTTACTTGCAGAATATAGGAATTTTTGTTCATCTTTATGATGTTTCCTTTTGAACCTAAGGTGTTTCTGGGTTATTAAGTTTCCTTTTGAACAATGTCTATCTTCTTTGTTGATTCGGTTTCACTATAGCTTAGGTGGGCAAGCTGTTGGAGGCACGCAGACGCAAGGGTGGCGCCGGAAGCTCTGAAAGTCAAAATGTCATTCTTGACTCGTCTCATCGCTTTAGCTAGACCTCTGATCTGCTCCTCTATCTTCTGCATCTCATGCCAAGTTCTTCTCAAGAAACTTTCCTTTTCTCCCTCTCTAACTGATAGATTACTGAGTTTTCAAACTCGTGATGGTTGCAGCATGCTCTCTGGTTTTCTTTTGGTTGGGGCGCCTTCTTGTGTGTGTGTGTTTCTGTAATGTCCAAAGTATTTTCAGTTCATAGATAGATGGCTATTTATGTATGGAATTTTGTATCTTTCCTTCTTTTTTCAATTATTTTTGTCTCTACAGGTAGTCACTTTCCTTCATTTTCCTCCTAAAGCTTTTGTGGTTTCCTTTTTCCAGTCTTCCGTCACCAATATGTTGTCTAGATCAGCTGTTTCTCTCATTGAAAAGAACTTTCTCAGTTCATAATGCAGTCCGTGTTTTGTGTCAGATAGAAATTTAAAAATTTGCCATAGGAGTTTCTATGCTTTCTCATGTTTCATGTCTAGCTTTATGACTTTATTTACTTGGCATACTAGTTTTTAATATTTAGACATCTTATGCTTCGCAATTTACCAAACTACTGGATGTCCTGTGTCAGAATCTTAATCCCATGTCTTTGATGCTTTGATTATTTCAGTGTTCAATTTCCTATTTGGTTGGATTAAATGATGGCAACAATGTGAATGCGGCCACTCTTAGTCATGTTTGTTTTTTAATTTCGTTTTATGCTGGGAGTGGAGATTGGAGAGTTATTGCTTGAGCTAATCTTATTATTATTGTTCATATGCACAATTTATATGTTTTGTTTGCATTGGTCACCAATTGAGATTTGTTTTGTTTTATTTGAATTATGGTTTCTCTCAAAATGGAGGTAGAGATGCGATGACCAACATGGGCATGAAAACCCACTCTCTTTCTTCTATAGGTATTAGCTCCCATTTCCCTGGTCGTATCTTTTATCCATGTTATGCATTTATGATTTATTGTCTCTTTACTGTATGAAAATAGAAAGATTTTATAAGTTCCAAATCATATTTTATCTCTTTGTTTGTTTTAACTGACAGCTTCATTATGCCTCTGTTTAACAGAATCATAAATGTTTTCATATTTAAATTGACTTGTATGAGATTTTCCTATCTTTTGTATTCTTATTTCAAGTTGAAGCTTCAGACTTGGAATAAGACCATATCCACGAGGATACGAAGGCAATAGAGAAAGATACTGTTTCACAATTTGCTAACGAGTTTACTAGATAGTCAATTAAAACTGGTAAAGCGGGTCAACCTGTCAGTTAGAGGCTAATAATAATCCTCCACGGAACAGTTTTAAATACTCGCTTTTATATGGATTAGGACTTCTCCAACCCACCAACTTTTTTAAAACTTTTATATATTTGAGCCACAGGCTTTAATTATTGGGGTATACATGTGCATAGTTAATATCCATGCATGCTTCTAACAAATTTCTAAAGTGCAACATAGAGTAAACAGAGCTTTGGTAAAATCATTCAACCAGAGTCATAAAAATTGACTCGAGTTACAGGGTACATTAACCCGAGTCATTGTATTAGACTATAGTCTCAATTCATTTAACTTGAGTCATAATAACTGTATCGAGTTAAATTAAAGAGAGTCTCTGTACCATTCTGCATCAAATATTTATTGATGCCAAAGTAAATTCACCATTTCCAATAATAACCGTGCAAAGTATGACGGTGGTAAATTTGGGTCTAATCAAAACTTAAATTGTGTCACCATGCATATTGAACCAGAGACAATGAACTGGATTCATTAATTTCACCCTTTTGATTCATTAAATTACAATACGAAAAATTTAAGTCAAATGGTTAAGTTCATTTACCTTGGTTCATACTAATTGACGTAGTATAATGAATTTTTAATATGAATTTTTAATCTCAATATTTCATTTATTATTTTTTATTAATATTTCTAATATTTTAATATCTAATATCCATTTTAATCAATATATTAATATATTAGTTTGATTTAATAATGAATAATAATAAAGATAAATAAGAATAGTAAATAAGAAATTAATATTAAAAATAATTAAATTCCTTAATTAAAATGAATTAATAATATCAATAAAAAATTCATTTAATTGAAGATTAGTTAAATTGAACTAGGAGTCCCATGTGTTATTCCGCACTCTTGTGTAATAGATATTTATTAATGTCAAGGAAAGTAAATTCATGATTCCCTCAATCTTCATTAAACTTTGAGTCGTATCAATTGACTTGATTCAAATGGTTATGTTCATTTAACTTGAGGTATACTGATACTAATTGACCCGAGTCACAATATAATAATTTTTCAAATCCATTTCTTTTCTTATTTGTTAATACTATTTCTAATAGTTTAATACTTAATATTCATTTTAATTAATATTTAATAAGCATTTAATAATGAATAATAACAAAATAAATAACAATAAATAAGAAATTATTTCCTTTGAATCACTGATCAGATTTGGATATATCTTATAAAATTCTGTTCCCATGATATTTTAAGATGACATATAAGGGTTTAACCCAACTTGAAATACACAACATCTGTTTTTTATACTCAATTGAATTGCCTTCTAGGATGAGTTATCTTACTTTAATTTTTTAAATGTCAAATCATGTTTTTGGCGTTAGATTATCAACTTAGTGCATGTTTGTGAAATTTTTCCCCAACGGTGTACGCAAGTCAAGACAAAAGGCATCTTGAAATCCGTAAAAAAACACCTTGAAATTCGTAAAATCCATATTAAAATCCGTAAATTATTCTAAAATTTGTAAACTCCTTTTTCTTAACGGATTCTAAAAGAATATGCCAATGGACTACATGATAGGTGTTGCATGTTTGAGCGTTCAAGCACATTTGGGTTGGGTCGAGGAAGAAACCAAGCTTCTTGGCTTGATTCGTGAGGTATCCTCCATATTAATCACTGCTTTTATTCTGGAAATGGTAGGTATTAAAGGAGTATAATTGGTGATAGCTGAAGTTTCGTTTTTCACTGGAAGGTATAATGACAAATGACATCTTAATGTATATCGTCACATATATCGAAGTATGAGTATATATATACCTGTATTTAATAGAGTTGTGCATGAGAATTATGACTATAATGAAAGATAGTTTTTTTATTTTTTTTGTCATACAGGAGAAATGTTTGCTTTTAATTTCATATATGAGGACAATTTAATTGAAATTGGTATTTATCACATTATTTTTCTATTTTTTTTAATAGGCAACAAATGAAGCTTATCATTTTTGACCACTTAAAATAGAAGTGATGTGTTGTAACTTTATTTGATTCTCTTATCAACATTTTTTAAGAATTAATTGTGAATTTAATTGATAACCTTGACATTTTGCTACACAGATATTTGTTGTAAATAATACAGTACTTAAAATGGTAACGGCAAGTGCTATTCATTGTTGTATGTTATTCTTTCAATTAAAAAAAAAAAAGTTATGTAAACATGCTTGCCCATTGTTATATTTATGGGATCCTTGTATGTGAATGAGGCTTTTTTGAGTAATAAAAAAATATTAAATACAAGCTTCTTGCGGCGGGGGAGAAAACTCTAGTTATAAAACTATCAAGATTTTAGCTTGGAATCGACTACAACTAGGATGTCCCTCCCTCAACACAAATTTCCCTTTGAAGTTTAAACTCACAAACTCTTGTCCGCATCAAACACCATATAATTTGGATCTCTGGTCCGTCTCTCAGTCAACGATCTCCCATTCGTCGTCGTCGTCACATTGCTCTTACTGAACAAAACCTGACAAAAATTTCTGCGATCGCCTTCGAGATGACGCCGTTGAGGCAGTCTGATCTGCTCGTGCAAAAGTCCTTGTCCTTGAACATGCGAAAGAGGCCCTTGCTGGCGACATCAGGCGGCGTGGGCGTGGGCGTGGGCGTGGGCGTGGCTTGGACATATGCGAGAGCGGCCTGCTTGACGAGGGGATTCTTGATGGGGATCTCATGCCAGATGGAATAATTATTGGATGGAGAAACGATCGGCGGCGGCATCAGATGCTCCGGAATGATATCCCGGAGACTCGTGTACTGATCGAACCGCCTTTCTGGCTATCATGTCTATGTTGGGAACATGTAAGTGGGGACTGAGGAGGATATTAAGAAGAAGAGAAGGGGAATTGACGAGAATCAGCGATGAAAGGAGGAGTTGGGGAATTGCATGAAATTCAGAAGCGCCGTAATACGACGACGACGACGACGATGATGATGAGTGAAAGGGCAAAGTCATGATGCAATCACTTGCCATGCAAATTCAGTTTACGAAGAGCACGCGAATGCTTTGGTAAACGCGCATTCCAAATTGGGTCTACGTCGCATCACGAAGGCCAAGATGTTGCATGAATACAAACAATAAATCATTTTTGTAAGAATTTGTCATTATTTTTCTACAATATGTGAGTTGAATTTGTCATAAATACAAGTCGTATCACGAAGGCCTTAAATAGAAGAAAGTTGTATTACTACTATATAGAGAGATTGTAATGATAAATGGGTTTGAATGATTAAATGGAGAAGTCGAAACTCTTGGGGAGGGGGTTTTTTTGGGTAATTGACGAAAACACTTGCAGATATGTTGGGGGATCATCTCGCTGTGCCTCTCTCTCTCTCTTGTTCATTCACTGCTTGTTGTGGCAACATGGGATTTCTTGTTCTTGTATATAAGCCTTCGCGTATTTTTAATTTATGGTGTTTAAACAAGCTTTCACCAGCATCTTCCGCATTGTTCATGGATCTTTTTCTGGGACGGAGCTAGTGAACGAGCATGCATGGCGGCAGTCGCCACATCCATCCATCTGCAGCAGTGCACATGGAGAATGAATCCAAACAATCATTCTTGTGGGCCCCACATGCATTAATTGCTGCGCGCGCGCGCACGTGTGTATATATACCTTTCTTAATCACCACTTTGTCTTTGATAATCCCATGTATTATCTACGATTTCCATCCCCATACAATACAACCTGTTCATTCATGGCTTCTGGCTTCCGTCAGCAGTACGTACACGTGGCATCACCGCCTCAGAACCCCACTTAGGATGATGCCGCGCCTTCTCTCTCTTCTACCGACTGTGCGTGCTTAGAGCCTTTTAAGCTTCACCAACGCTTCTTGTTCATAGACACATCGTCTTTATCGTCGCCTTCTTGGCTGCAGAATTACTTGAATGAAAATTCCCAGGTTCTCTATCTCGTTGGCTCTTGGCCAAACAAACCCCATAAACACAAAAACACTTGTATCATGGCCTCCCTCCCAAACCCAGATCCAACAACATTTAGCCCCAGGAAGAATTCAATCACACTTCAAACCTATTTGAGCAGGACAAACTAACTTTTCCATCTTCTCCCAATTCAGGCAACCAACACATTCTCTTCCTATTTCATCCTGCTCCTCTGGGTTGACCCTCTCTGATCACCCCTCACAGCAAGACTTCAAGCGCCTTCTGCTCAGCAAGATCCTCGCCATCATCAAGTCATCCAAGAAGCCGCTTCCAGACAATGTTTTGGAGCCCCTACTGTCAATGATCTCTCTTAATCTGTTCCGGCCACTCCCTCGTTCGGCAAATCCCTCTGCTCTCGTAGACTTTCCCTACGACGAAGATTCCATCTCCACATTTTCACCCATGTGGTCACATATCCGAATTGTGTACGAAATCCTTCTCAGGCTTTTTATGATCACAGACCCGGATGTCCTCAAGCAATATATAGATCATCCGTTCCTTCTCAGGCTCTTAGCCTTGTTCCGGTCTGAAGATACAAGGGAAAGGGAGAGCTTGAAAATTTGTACCACAATATATATTCCAAGTTCACCTGTGAGCGCTCCTTCATGAGTAAATCGATGAACGGTGTGCTGTTGAACTACATGTTCGAGACAGAGAAGCATGCGGGCATAGCAGAGTTGCTGGAGATATGGGGGACAATAATAAATGGGTTTACGGTGCCACTGAAGGAAGAACACAAGTTGTTCCTCGTGAGAGTGCTGATTCCTCTGTACAAGCAAATGTCTGCAAATGTACCACAGGCAATTGGCTTACTGTGTCTCACAGTTTGTGCACAAGGAGCCTATGCTGGGACGGATTGTCGTTAGAGGGATTCTGAGATATTGGCCCGTCACAAACTGTCAGAAAGAGGTTTTGCTGATTGGGCAGTTGGAAGATCTGGTGGAGAATTTAGACCCTGACCACTTTTGAAAGTTGGCTCTGCCACTACGTACCCAGATTACCAAATGCATCAACAGTTGGAATTCCCAGGTAAATCATCCATCTATTCTCTTTTTTTTTTTTAACAAATCCATCTATTCTCTTATTATTACTATCGCTTCATATTAAGCTTAGTTCATTTTGGTAAGGCGTGAGATGGTTAAACAAATGTGGGGGTTTTGGTGCAGATGGCAGAGCGGGCACTGCATGTATAGAACAATAAGCAGTTCGTGAGGATGGCGTCGACGGCGATGGCGGAAGTATTTCCGGTGATGTTACAGGGGACGGAGAAGAACCTGAAGTGGCATTGGAGCCAGAGCGTGAGGCAACTAACAGAGAAACTTCATGTTGGAAGATATGGATCCAGCTCTGTATTCCAAGAGCCTCCAAGACTTGGAAGGCAGAGAATCAGCAGCTCGCCAGGAAGATTTGAAGAGAAAGCAGAGATGGCAGAAGATATATGAAATGGCGGCAACAAAGAATCATCAATTCCTCCTCAACTCACCATACTCTATACGTGTCTCCCACTGAACTACACAGCAAGCAAATTCGGGTTCATTTTAATTTTAAAATATAGCAACAACATACAGATAATCGTCTGGGGGTGAGTAAGCCAAATTTGCGGAGTTGTATTGAATCGGACAGTAATGGTGAATGAATATCCACAGCGGACAAAAATATTATGCATGCATCCGGCCAGCCTAACCTGTCCTCCCTTTAACAAATCCATTATTCTTATAATGATTTCCAGACCAAAAATATAAGGTTTAGATGACAACGATGACAACTAAAATCACCAATATATCTGATTAAACAAACAAATTTTTCCTAGATGAGGGAAAACAAATGAACCAATTACTTGCCAGATGTTATGCACCAAAAGGGGGAAAACACCGCTTGAAAAACTCATTATTTTCTATCTGAAGATCACTTGCCAAATGTTAACGTACAGAAACAACACTTTGTTTAAAAAAAAAAAAAAAATCTTATGTCACTTTAATTTTTTTAATCTCTTTTGATAGACTACCATACATAATCATTTTTGAGATAGTGAACGTTGGCCGCATGTTTTTACTAAAAAAAAAATAATAATCTTTTCTTCGTCAACTTTTAATTGGTTATAACTCAACCATTAAATTTCAATTTGATACAATTTAATTTTTAAATTTTGATTCATTACAACTTAGTTCATATAATTTTATTCATTTTATAATTTAATCTCTATATTTTAGAAAATAAATCATATATAATAAAATGTCAAAAATAAAATTATAAAATAGGTAAAACTATAAAAATTAAATTACTCAAAATTCAAAATTTAAGTTAAAACCAAATTAATACCGTGGAGATTAAATTTTACAAAATCAAAGTTCAAACACCATTATAATCAAATCAAAAGCTGAATCACAAAAGACTACTTTTTTCAAAAAAAAAAAAACTTACATCATTACTTGATTTTTTTATTAATTTTGATAGTTAAAAATATATTTAGCATCCTGACGGACTAAGAGAGGTTAGGCCATCCCAACAAGAGAACTGCATAAATAACTGTATTTTCTTCCTTTGGTAATGTAAAGTAGTTCAATAAACATGTGCCATGTGCACGAGTATTTATTGTTCCTCAAATCAAAATCCACCTGCTGCACTTTTCAAGGCATCGTGGGTACCAGTTCAGCGTTTGAAAATATATGTTACAACTTACAATCAATGTAAACATTAAAACACGAAGGAAACTACAAAATGTCAAGCTCAGCTCATCCCTGCAAAATCGAATCATCTAAGACCCAAAACCTATAAATTTTTTTTTTTAGACGCTCAAGGCGTATAACTAAAATTACTAGTCAAACACTGAAATGATGAACACAAGGCTGGAATAAAAATTTTTAGCCTTTAACATTACGGACGGACATGACAATGAATACAACACTCAGTTTGAAAGACTTCCCCTGTACATCACAGTACGTTTCGTCCATCAACAGAATTTTTCCTGGAAGCATGATGTGGGATCTTGTAACCTTTGAGGAACCTCTAATCAACATGCTCAAGTGAATTGGATGAAGTATTTGATGCCTGTGACTGAAAACTTGGACAGAGTATATACCCTTGCTTAAAATGAATCATCGCTCCAATATTACCGGATAATGCACAATGACCAACAAGGCCCACGAAGATGGAAACTTAATGAAGGGAAAAACGGGGTTCACGGGCAAGTAATTACGTTATCTAGGAAATATCCATTATACTTGATATTTTGAAAGCTTGTCTTTTACTGGGGGCTCCAACGCAGACATACACTGGTCCCAAGCTCCGTTGCGCAGCATCTGCCACAGATCACATTCCCCCCCAGTTAGTTCACATCATCAAGACATGGATTATATATATCTAGCCAAAGGAGTGTTTATTGCGAGAAAAGATGAGATATAAGATAATATTAGTAACCACCATAGGATTAAATTCAACAGACAAGATTAAGACAATTGCAGGGTTAAAATCAAGCAACGTGGCATAAAAAAATATGGACTTATCAACTAATTCAATTGCATTAATAAGGAGAATTGATACTGCTCGTTAACATAGTAGAAATTCATTTAAGTGCGCGTGCTTTGCTTCAGTCATGTTTAATAATTGCAAGACGGATGTGACATGCAGAGAAGCAACATGAACCTGTTTATATCCAAGCAAGACCTGGCAGACTTCATTGTGCAAGTCTTCGCTCCTTATTTCCTACCGACATACATCAACAAATTTTTATTACAAAAACCTATAAACGTCATAATTTTATGATAATGATGAGGGATACATACATGCCAACTTGCAATGGCCTTGCACATATAAACAAGCGAACTTAAACCTCCAGAAGGATTAGCCCTGACCTGAAAACAAATGGAAAGCTCCAATCAAATGGGCAGTTCATATATTACAAACTCTAAGCGAATAGGTGCTTACCATAGCACATAGCCCTCTAAAAGCATCCTCTTTCTCTATATCATCACGTATACTGCCACAAATCATTCGAGATAAATCAATAAGCAAGATAATTAAAGATGAAACAGAGGACACCTGAATATTGCTCATTTTAAAAAGTGAAGTTCTATTGAGAGAACTGTCTACGTAAAAAGGGGGGAAATAGCAGCTTTAACAAGCAAAACCAACCTGCTTTTCTTTTTTTTTTGGGGGGGGGGG
>JANTPZ010028475.1:0-11527 GCA_025593235.1 Vachellia pachyceras
TATATTCTCTCATCACAATGCCATCTCAACTTCTGTGCTTTTGTTGCATTGGCAAACAAACGCTTAAACTGTGGTACTATTGGAAGATACCACAGTACCTTCAAAGGTTTCCTTTTAGCTAGTTTATCACCACAATCACCACCTTTCCTCACTTTGTATTGTGCAGTTTTACATTTCGGACACTCACTAAGATCTTCATACCCATTTCTGTATAGTATACAGTCATTAGGACAAGCATGTATCTTTTTGTACTCCATACCCATCGTAGATAAGATTTTCTTGGCTTCATACATACGATTTGGAAGTACATTGTTCTCTAGAAGCATATCACCCAATAACTGAAGCAACAATGTGAAACTACTGTTGGTCCACCCACAAGATGCCTTCAAGTTCATCAAATGCAATGTACCCGTCAAGCGTGTATGCTTACTCCCAGGGTACAATGGTGTCTCTGCATCGCTCCGTATTCTTTCATATACAGGCACTTGGGTAAAAGATTATTCCTCAACATCATGAACCATTCTTTCCATTCTATCTTCATCTATTGCATTCACAGAATCTCTTTCGTGTGCTACATATGCATTTAGTTTTTCTCCATGCCATATCCACTTTGTGTACTGGAGAATTATTCCTTCACAAATTAGGTGATCCCTTATATCATCAATATTTTGCCTAATCCCATTTATACACTTGACACAGGGACAAAAATACATCACATTTTTGCTAGTCGCATTTTTTTAGCAAATTCAATAAACTCTTCCACACCATTCTCATATTCATCACTAGTTCTTAATGCATTCATCCAAGTACGATCTATTTATTAAACCCTAAGCCATTGTAAACAACATTCAAATTTAAAAAGACAAATCATAAAGTTATGGGGAGTTTCCATATGAAACAAGAAAACATGGGGGATGGAGGGGTTTTTTTTGTATAACTTAACCTTTCGTTTTCAATCCAAAACTTAACAATTAAGTACATAACCAAATAAAAAATTGACACTTAAGGCATTAGTGGATCGTAACCTCAATTTCAAAACTTTGTTCCTTCATTATCAATTGATAATTAAAACCCATGCTTCAATTAAGGTCAGCAAAATCTTAAGGTTGATGTACCGTTATTTGTTTTTTCCTTACTTTATTTGTTCCCATTGACGTAAGAGAAAGACCAAATTGAACAACTAAAAGGGTAACATATTTGATGAACTACTTTATAAATTGACAAAACTAAATTAAAATAAAATTTATATGTTGCAAAAATTTATAAGTACCCCTTTCCTTTTATCTGAGCTTACATTAATTTGGAAGAAACAAAGTCAAACACTCCTACACAATTCCCTCCCAGTACCATGTTCACATGCATTTGAGGATAAAATCACATGCACCTAGGTGTGTGTGTGTGTGTATAAGACTTACCTGTTTTAGTGTTTAGATACTCCTATAATCAATTTTTTAATTTTAATTACTTTTACTATTTATTGTATAATACTCCTATCCACATGATCAATTTTCCATGGTTAACCTTGTTGAATATAAATGCACTAGTTCGTTGCCTTACTTTGATGTTCTTAACATGGTATTAAACATCAATTTTATTATGGACCAAACTCTTCAGAGAGCGAGGAGGTAGCGACAGAGAGCGGGCAGCGCGGGAGAAAGAGCCGAGAGTGTGGGAGTATGAAAAATGGCGCTGGAGGCGGGAGAGAATAGCGGCTAGGTTGAGTGAAAGTGAAAGTGAGAAATGAAAAGTTAAAGTGTCGGGTGATTTTTATGATAATAGACGCCCTATCTAGAGATAGGGCATTTAAAGTGGGATCAAGTGCTCCTTTAAAGATAGGGCGCCTAAAATTGAACTGGGCACCCTTTCGCTAGGCACCCTATCTCAGGATTGGGCGCCTAAATATTGCTCGTATCCGTTCTTATAATTTCAAAAATGTTATCGCCTTCATTTTTTACTCTCTTTTTTAAAAAAAAGGGCACGAATTTCAGTAGTAAAAACTATACTCTATAGTAGTGAAAAGTGGTTAAGATGTTAAATAATGTTGTCAATCAACTCATAATGAGGGCATCCGCATTACATAAAGTTTCCATTCAGTTACAAAAGTTGTTGATATGTTAAATAACGTTGTCAATCAACACAGAATTAGGGTATTCGCACCCATGCGAGGACGTCGTCAAATATAGAAGTTGTCACTAAACTTCAAAAAGTTGTCAGCCAGTTTAGTTTTTTCAAGGGTAGTTGATAATTTCAATCCAAATTTGAAATAACAAATTCCTACTTTCTCCTTCATCTATCATTTTACTTATTTATAGGATCTTCTAGAGATTTTCAAATTCAAGAGGTATTTTTTGGGGATTTTCCCCAAATTTTACTATATAGAATGAGTAACATTATGATATATTATTGGAAGACAAATAATGTAATTTTGAAATTTTATTAGTTTTTAAAAGATTCTATATAAAAATATATGTATTTTCTTTTTAATTTAATTAGAGTATTTTTTCTTTGAAAAGCTTTAAAAATTAAAAAAAATACAGCATCTTTTATAAAAAAAAATCAAAATATTACTTATTTTATGTAAAATATAATAATAAAAATATTTACGAAGTTAGTAAAATTTAAGGTGCAACGGATTGGGGTGACGGATACATCAAATCCATAGAAGTATTTAGATTAAAATTGCTTTCAGCTCACACTATAAAAAACATGAAATTACTGATGAAATTCGCTAAGGAATTATCGATGGAATTTTAGGTTTTGCCACATATTTACCATAGAACGGAATTACCAATTGATTTTTTTCCATCGCAAAATTCACCATCACAAATTAGGTTACCAACAGAAAATTCCGTGGGTAAATAATTTTCCGTTGGAAATTTAGCCACAAAATTTTATCCGTGGCAAATTTATTTCTTTCTGATAAATAATAATGCCAAGTGTCACTACCACATGATTTTGCAACATGTCACACCTAACAAACATGAAATTTTGCCTTCTCCAAGATTCGAACCTTCAACCCCTTGAAGATGTGTATGAATCTTTGCTAGTTGAGTTGCAATTATCTTACATTCTTTAAACATATATTTAAATATGTATAATATTTTGCTACATAATAAATTATATACATTTATGTAATATTTGTGCATATATATATACATATATAATATTAGTAGAAACTAAAAATAAATTGAATGATAATTGTAATGTATGTGTTTATCATTCTATTTATTTGAATTTTATTTTATATCTATAATATATTATTGATTGGACAATAATTTTTATATATTTATATGATTATTAATTTTATAATTTTTATTTTCTAAAAAGTATTGTTTTTAATATTAAATTTATTATAAATAAAATAGATATTAAATTTTAGTCATGGAAGTTACTAACGGAAAATTATGTGGCTAAAGATATCTAGTATGAAATTAGCCACGGAACTATGGCTAATTCCGTTGCTAAAAATACTTCATATAAAATTAGAGACAAAATTTGCTACTGAAAAGTTTCTATGGCTAATTTTGTCGCTAATATTTTAGTTACGGATTAGCCACGGAAAAATTTTTGTCAAAAATTCAATATTTTTTGTAGTGTCAAGATTGATTCCATAATCATTTGGGTTGAGTTTTTACTAATATTCCCAGTATAGCTGGGAATGTGAGTTGGCCCGCACTGGTTGACAAGCTAGGCAGGCCAGCCTACCAACAACCCGCCTAAAAATGGACTCCATTTCTGCAGTCCACCAATCCGCCAAAATTATTTTTAAAAAAATAAACTTCTTTTTTCTCTTTTTTTGTTGCTCAATTTTTCAATAAGATTGCATAGTCACATTATTCCCTTCCACTCCCACCAATAAATTTTCAATAATAACTTTTTTAAGTTTTCCAAAAAATATAAGTATTAATATTTTGTTATAATTTTAAATATAATATTATAGAAGGTTAATATAAAAATAAATTTTTTACACTATTTTTGAATGTATTCGATATTATTTATCATACTTTGTAAAAAAATATTAAGATGAAAAAATAAAAAATTATGAAATATATTATTTTTAAATTTTTTTTAAAAAACAAGTTACAACCCACAATTCGCTAGTTAGCGGTGAGCTGAAATTTGCCAGCCTGAACCTGCCTCAATTTGACGGGTTGGTCACACGGGTCGAACCCACATTACCAGCCCTAATTCCCAGCATGCCTATAGTACTCTACTTTGACAAGATTTATATTGCTAGGCTTTAATTTCCAAGTGTGTATATATAATATATATATAGAGAGAGAGAGAGAGCGACTATAAAATTGATGATTGATTAAAACCTTACAGGTGGCATGGTAATCAAATATATTGGTGAGTGAGTGAGTAATGTCATCTCTAAGTTTTAATCATAGGAATCGTGTCTCTTGAATTTGAGGAAAAGCCCACAGATTATCGTTCGTGGATCTCACCTAATTATTTAATGATTAAACTCTGATAGATGCATGGTATGGCTACTTGTGAGTAGAATCTATCAAAGAAAAGTTTGAATTATAAATAAATAATAATAACAACTTTATTATTAGTTGTATCATAGAACACGTGCTTAATAATGGAGAAGTCGATGCTGATTAAGAAAGCACACTTCAGTGTCAAATATTAAAAGAAAAGAAAATCGGAAAATGACGCAAAAAACATGAAAAATGGTAAATGATACATAATGAACCAATCCCAAAATCTCATTTCAGTCTTTTCCTAACCCACTATTTTGTTTTTTCTTCCAATTTCAAAAAAAAATATTTTGAGATTGGTTCCTTCTTTACCATTATGAAATCTTCTCAAACCTACCTTTTTGTTATTTACTATTTTCTTATTCTTTATCTATCATTCTCCCAAAGAAAATAAAAGAAAAGGAGAGAAAAGGAAGCATGCGGCCAGTGGTGTGATTGAAGCCATGACGATGGCGATCTTCTAGAAGACGATGATGATGATAATAGTTAACAATTCAAAAATATTGAAACAAATTGGATTAAGAAACCATTTGTATTATAATTTTAATAAAATATAGAGCATTTGAATTAGATTTCAGATTTATCATCCGTAACTTTTCTTTAACCCAAAAAAAAAAAGCCTTAACATAATAGTAAGGAATTTAACAAGAAGAATCACAATTAGGCATCAAGTGACTGATTGGCAAGTCTTTAAAACTGATAAGATATTATTTTCTTTACTTAAAATCCAACTATAATTGTCCCCAGTTTAATATACTTTAATAGGATATAGAGTTTCGACTCTTCTAAATAAAGAGTTATGAATAATAACAACAATAATAAGTTGGGGAGAGCTAGCTTTCTCTCAATTAGTATCCATGGCTTGAATTTAGAATTAGTTGATAATATTAAATTAATGTAATTTTCGCACATGAAATTGAAATTATTGAGACAAGTTGGACAAAAAAAATATTTGTATTGTATTTTTAGAAGGTCCTTTGCAAAATGCAGAGCCATGTGAATTTGATTTCAAATATCAACACCTATGAACTATTGAACATGCAATTTCGAGCTTAAGAGATACTCAAGGGAGGTGCTTATTGTAATTAGACCCCAAGGCCATATGCAATTTTAGGGATTAAGTAATAAATGTATAGTAACACACTATCAAGATGATAATTTTAATTTATTGGCTTTAATAATTGATTCGCCTGATCTATAACCTTCTGAATGAGTAATAAATTCTATAAATGGATGGTGTTGTAGCTTGCATGCAAGATGCAACAATGAACTTCAACTTTAACTACTATTAATATAAAATGTAAAATGTTATAGTAAGTCATACATATTATTCACAAATAATAAATAGAATTTCTCTTTAAAAATACCACTGCGACTACTTATACTTTAATTGCATTTTATTTTTAGTCCTTGTAGCTTATGCTTGCGGTTTTTCATCCCTTCTATTACTTGTTCTGTACAAATCATTAGTCTCCTTTATTTTAAAGATACGACTCAAAAGGACCAAGGGTTGGCCAAAATAGTGTTAATTTTTCTGAGATCCAATGCCTTAATACTTTTCTGATGCCCTTCTCCCTCTTATGCATTTTTGTTTAATGAAGTCGGATCACTTTTCTATTTTTTAATCATACCAAATTTTTTTATCAGAATATTTTATAATTTTTTAGATCAACATGTTTTTCCTAGTCATTTCATGGATGTAACAGTGTTAAGTCCATCTTAGCAAAATTAACATAGTCTAGGCCAGTCATGGTTCTTATGAGCATTTTTTCGAAAATTTTTACCTTGTAAAATTTATTACCAAAAATTGTTGAAATTTATTTAAGAATGCAAGCACCATATATTTTCAATGGTGAAACTCTTTTTGAATTCCGTATAACATATATGCACAACAGAAGACAGATTTATTGCACCCATTAAAAAAGACTTGCAGCTGGCTTGATAAATTTTTTAATGTTATTCAAAAAAAATTTCATTTTAAAAGCAACAAAAAAAGAAAGGATAACTTGCATTGAAATGTGAACATCAATTACTAATATAATTTTACAATAAGTCATACTATTTATTAAATAACTAGGACAATGTTTTTTCCCAACAGGATAATGTATTATTTAGACTTCATACACAATACATAAAAAATGTCATTATTTATAATATTAATTTTATAGTTAAGTGATTGGAGATAAACAAATGGAATGGGACTTGGATTTCCGTGCGAGTTTCCAATTGGTGTTTAGCTTGTATAGAAGTCCATAAATTTCATAGAATTGTATTAACAAAGTCAAACATTCACGCAGATTAATATGACTAAACCTTTTACAAACAAATTAACCCACAACAACAGCAATAATAACAATAAATAATTGAGCTAGTATTTTCTTTCTTTTGCAGCTGTAGAATCTATAGTTAATTAATTAGTGATCATTTCGGTTTGCTTCAAAGCTAGGAAGACACATGCTATGATGCGTAGGCATCTAAGGACTATAAGCATATGCACGAGGGAAGCAAATTAATGGAGATTAATAATTAATCATAATCTAAGTTATCTTACACATCCATCTATACTTTTTTAATGCCAAAAAGCATATTCTCTTGAAACCAGGCATATGGTTTGATAACTAAAACCAACATGTCTAAAGCCACTAATTAATATACAGGGAGAATTATCCATAGGTCCTAAGTATGTGAATGTGTTATAAAATGGTCATAAGAGGTTGTTAATGACAAGTCGAGAAGCACAATTTACAAGTGAAACAGCTAGCATTTACAACCTTTTAAGACCATTTTGTAACGCATTCCCTTGTTTATGACCTCTGGATAACTCTCCCTACATAGACACACACACACATACATGCACCAACAATTAATTCAACTAGTAAGGGTTGTACTAATTCAACAGAGGTCTCAAGTTTGAGTTTTGAGAACACAATAATGTGAAATACTTGATGGTACAGTTTTTGCCACCTTTATGGTCCTACCAAAGTCAATCCAAATTAATTTGGACCCTCAACAAATTCTCTAAGTTAAAGTAAATTACGTTCAGATACCAAATGCTCCACACAAAATATATATATATATATATATACTCCTCAATTTTTATTTATAAGCAACTTCTAATATGTTTCATCTAGATAGAAAAAGTATTAAACTTTATTAACCCTGTCTTAAAATTCAACAATTTGTCAACTTTATCATTATTTAATATGGATTATAGCATTAAGAACAAAGTTAATAAAATAATAAATGAAGGTAAAATTGTATATTCATATGAAACATTTAATGTAATGTATTAGTATGACTAAATTTTTTTTCTCCACCCTATAAATAGGATCAAGGAATAATTAGTTGAGATAAGTATCAATATAAAATATATAATCTATGTGTAATGCAGCTTATCATTCTTCAAATTAAATACCATGCAAAAATGTAAGGAAACCTTGATGTAATATAGTATCAATGCAAAAGGAATATTCTCACAAGACTTAGTATGATTTATTCTTCGTTGAAAAAATATTTTTGTTGAAAGAATAAATTTCTTATTGAAACAAAAATATGAAAATAAATTTTTGAGCATTTCATTAATAGTACAAAAAATAATATAATATTCTTAACAATGATGGACATGATATACGCCAAAAAAATTAATTTTTCTCCTCGTGCTTGAAACAAAAGAAAATATAGAAATGGGAATAGTAAGTAGTTTAATTTTTTATTAAAAAACTATTTAAACCATCTTCATATGTATTTTGAAATTTCTAAATTTGAGAAGATAAATGTAAAAAGATTGTTTTCTGAAGAGGGGAGAAAATTGATAGTATGCAACCTTTCTTTACCAATTTTCCATCCTTTTCTAACGCGCAAACACTTAAAAAGTGCGGTGGTTTTCATTAGTTCCCATTTTAAACATTTTTATCAGAAACTACTCTTTTAATAGAAAAACTCTGATATGTGCAATGACTAGGGAGCGTTTAGGAAAATAAACATAAATTTAACAGACATAATTAAAAGAGTTAAAGTATTATATTTAGAACGAAAACAAATATCACTCTAACTTTTATATTTAGTACAAGTTAGAATAGTCTGATATGAGTAGATAAACTATTTGCAGCTATGAAGTGCGCAAGCAATCTTTTAGGTATGCACAGCATACATGTGATTGGCCCCTTTACTTGATTGAACTGCTACTAATACTACGTGCCTTCCCTTTGCACTGACATTTTTTTATGGTGAAAAAGGAATGAAGAAAGCAGAAGAAAAATAAAAGGAATGGTCGATAAAAAAGATTCAAAACTTTAGCCGTAATTCCATTGGATGAAGCCACTGTCGAATATTGACCAACTTTAATGAAGATTTTGTGTTCATCCATCGTCTCAGAATATGAGACAGATGCTTAAATTGTTTTCTGAGTAGCCAGCCACTTTACTTTTGCGTGTCAAATTGGAGTGTTTGATTCTGAAAGTGACACACATAAACACTATAATCACAGTTCGTTAGCTATAGAGTGCATTGAACTTGCACGTCTCTGTTGAAATTGGCTTTATCCACTTGTTTACTCTATCCCCATTGATCACAGCATGTTTTTGTATTCAATTTAAGAGCTGTGTATTAGTCTTCTAGATGATCCTAAATATAAAGTTTAATCTCATTTTTCATCTAAATTTATTCTGCTTCCGGTCTTTAATACAAAAGTTAGGGAGTTAGATTTGGTTCAAAATATAATATCTCAACCAATTTATTCTTACGTTTCTCATTTTCTCCCAAATTAATTTACTTAACTTATAAATTGGTATATAATATAATGTTATAAAGAAATACTTCAGGGAGATCATATCATATTTGATCAAATTAATCAATTAATTTTCATTTTTAATCTACCCAAATTTGTTAGATTAGCTCATATATTAGGGACTGAACGGAGTAATTCTTTTTCCAAACTCTCCTTGTTGATTAGACACATATTAAGGGAGTTTTCATCCAAAAAAAATAGTTTATGTGTAAATGGTTAAAGATATACTTCAAAGAGTCTAACACACATTTTTACAAATTAGTTACCTAACTTACTATTATTAAGACGTTATGTTTTCCTTTATATGCTAATGGGTTACAAATTTGAATCCACTAAGTTGTTAACAATCGACTGTTTTGATGTCAATCGTGGAGTACAATCATGTCACTAATTCATTCAAAATTGCATTTGTTAAAGTTCCAACTAAATTTGTTTATTTGATCTCGGAATAATGTATTAAAAACTTTTTAATATAACAGATTAAACGACAGTCGTCAAAAGATTGAGCATCACTTACCTAAGAACAAATAATATAGTTGAGTTGTCTCCCATGTATAGGAATGCAAAAAGGGCACGAATTAGCTTTGAAACGTCACTAATCAGTAATTACATATTGTCCAAACAATGTTCGCCAACTTTGAATTGCTATAAACACTTTTCTAATTAATTATTAATTAGTATATAATGTGTATATATGCAACGTGCGTAAGCAAGCAATTTAAGTTAGTTAAAGTAATCGCTGGTCATATAGACTCCATAATAATACGAATCACATGGCAACTGGTTTTTTTAAAACCACACACTCGAATTAAAGTACAACCAATATTAATTAATTTTAAGAGTAAATTACTGCTTGAAGGGCTTTCTTTGAGTTTTGTTAACATTATATTACGTGTATGCGTGTGATTCTCCTCTACCCTTCAAAATTTGCATAGACTTCAACTAAAAGAAAAGCCAATCATATACAGATATTTATTTTGGACTCTTCTAGAACTAAACAGATTTTCTTTCTACTTCAAAAACTACGAAAATCTCCATAAACAAAAAAAAAAGTAAATTACACAGACTTTTCCCTTGAGTTTTGTCAAAGTTATTACACAAATCTCCCTTATGTTTTCCAGGAAATTTAAGTAGCTTTAAAAATTAAAAAGAGGGTGGACCTGTAAATTTTAACAATTGTAGAGAGGCCCAATAATTTTTGCCAGAATTAGAAAATGATTTATTCATTTTGAAATTAAAGGAAGGGTGTGTAATTTCAGCTCTAAATAATATTTATCCTAATCCTAATAATGTGTTTGGACTTTGGATTGGGGATTATTTGGATTTGGCTTTGGGCCAAATCTATCATTAAGGAAAAAAATCCATGGATTTGAAGAATTTGATCCAAATCCAAGTCATTATTATAATTATAATTCTTTAAAATTTCAAACGCTCACTAGAACCTTATTAATTATGAACCCTAACAAAGGATTTCAAAGTACTTTGCTTTAATATTTTTTTTTAACAGCAAAACAA
The DNA here is from genome assembly GCA_025593235.1 of Vachellia pachyceras. Lineage (NCBI taxonomy): Eukaryota > Viridiplantae > Streptophyta > Magnoliopsida > Fabales > Fabaceae > Vachellia > Vachellia pachyceras. The sequence continues at coordinate 10,789 of JANTPZ010028475.1, forward strand.
TCAAACTCTTTTATCTGTATTCACGAGATTAAAATACAAACCACGTGTACGTTCATAAAGGTAGAGACCGATCCAGAAAGGTGTAACTTCAAGAGATAGTTATCAAGAAGAAGGGATGAATTAGACTATAGCCGATTTGATTCGATTACATGTAATCCTGATGCATTCTACTTATTACAGTGTTTGATTGATGTAATGATGCAATTGAATGTAATCCTAATTACAATATATTACAGCCAATAGGTAATCCCCATGACATCACTTTGGCTTTGTAATTTGGATTACAACTTTCATAAATTAAAAGTGGATACTTGTACCTTTTATAAATTAATATTTAGACATTTATATCCTTCATTTTTAGTCTTAATAAAGTTATAAAGTTTATTTTACATTTTTTTATATTTTATACATAAAATATGAATTCTATTTTATGATTCATGATAAAGTTCTAGACAAATATTGTGCAATCATCATTTCATCACATTAGAATTCCACCAATTACATTCCCATGAATTCCATAAATCAAACAAGCTATATGGTCAAAGTGACATACTCTCTAAACCAATGAACAAAAAACCGGTTCGGATCGGCCGGTCGGACCGGTAAACCATTGAACCGACGGACTGGCCGGTCCGAACCACAGTCAACCCGGTCAACGGGTTGACTCAGCGTTGACCGGGTCAACCCGGCCGGGTTGACATTAACCCGCCCAACCCGCCGAGTTGGCGGGTTGGGCGGG
>JANTPZ010028476.1:0-14540 GCA_025593235.1 Vachellia pachyceras
ACATTGAATTGTAGATACGGTAAGGTGATTAATTATGAATGCGTAAAGAAGATGTATGAAACTAATAAATTGAAATGCTTAGTATAAGGAATTGAAAAGGCTAAGCATGCAAGAATCCTTCAAGACAAAGGCTTTTGAGTTTATCTTTTTTGTCACAACATGCGTAGACAATGTAGATTTAGGACATCATCGGTTTGAACTAATTAAAGACAAAACCAGAAGGTCCTTTTAATTTGTGCGTAGGAGTAGTAATAATAATAATATTTTAGTGTGAATGTGAATTATTAGCTGGTTTCTAACAAAGTTGTTAGTCACTTGGTTGTAAATTTTGTTTCTCAAATCCTTAATATAAGAGTTGGTAGACGTTTGTTTTGACTTTAAATATAAGATCTTAATGCATTTTTTATATAACTATTTGATTAGGTTAAATTTAAGTATTATCAGATTGAATAAGGAGTAACTCTCTTAAAAGTATTTTCTGCATTTATATGGATTCAAACTTAAGATAGAGTATTTAATCAGCCAAAATTCCTTTTGTTAAGATCAATACTTGTTGGTAAGACTTAAATCCACTTTGTCTCTCTAAATTTATAATATGTTCTTTGAATTTTCACCATTAATTGCCCTTATTAAAGGAATTTTCATCAAGGTTATTTCAAATACAAATGATGAAGGGTATTTTCCGAAATAAACACATATATGCTATATTACATATAATTAATTTCACTAATTTTTTCTCCTTTTAAGTTAATTATTTATCTCCAGGACATGATGGGCATTGTATTTGCAGACATTCGGATTGTATTAATAACTTGTATCCGCCGGCCGTGAAAGAATATTGATAGTAATTTTCAATAAAAATATTTAAATGAAATTCAATGATAATTTGTTTGTATTGTATATTTGGATGGTTTTGAATGTCATTTTATTTTTATTGGTTTATTCAACTCTTCATTCATTAGACTTATTTTTTTATGGCTGCTGGCTGCTGTGACTTATTATCCATCGCAAAACGTATCCATAGAGTCAATAATGTAATAAGAAAAAAGAGAGTCAAGCCAGTTATTATTAATTATTAAAACAATACTATATATATATATATATAAACCACTCATATAAATAGTATTATGAAAACTTCATCACTTAGAGGGAGTGCGTGTTATATATATAATTATACTTTCATTGAGTTGTCTTCATTATGAGTTCATTTAACATGTTTCATAATATATATGTTTTGTCTAAAGTAATATTTTTTCATTTAATATCTTCAACTAACTATAAACCTTTAATAGGGAAAAAACTAATTACAAAACCTTAGATTAATTAATTAAACTTCTCTACTCGATAACATTTATAGAGGATAATTTTAAGATTTTATCATAAATAACAAATTGTAATTAACTTTTTTTTTGCGTGTAATTGGTAATTAGAACTTACAAAAACAGATAAAAATTTAAATTTAAATTTTTTTAAATATAAGCGAATTGTCCTATACTTAAATGTATGTATAATTTAGGTTAATCTTTTTGAAGATCTATATAATTTTAATAAAATATCGTCAGTATTTATATAAAATTTAGTAAAAATTACCCAGAGGTCCCAAACAACAGAATTAACCATAAAATGATTCCAAAGATTTATAAAATTATCATAAGATCCCAGAATTAACTGTTGAGGTTATCATTAACAGCTTCAATAGCTACTCCTAAAATTTTATGATAATTTTGTGAATTTTTAAAACTATTTTATAATTAATTCTATTTTTTGACACTTCTGAGTAATTCTCGTTTTGTAAATATAATTTGCTTAGGTTATTGAATTGGATGTATTTGGAAGGAACCGATCCCTCAATCATACATCGGCAAGCATGCATGCACCAGAAATCATGGGAATTTCCTTGTCGGTTTATTCATTCAAGAGAAAATAAATTAATTTTCAGAATTAAAAATAATATTTTTTAAAAGTCCCATCTGAATGAATCGATGAGAAAAATATAATTTTGCTACTGTGTTGTTGAGGCCTAAGTCTTATATAGATTTTTATACGGTTCAAAAAAATTGTCTGTTAGTTAAAAATGATAAAAAAAATATAATAAATATATGGAAATAAATTAAATTAGTTTCATTTCGGTTATAAAGATTTTAAACTTTGAAATTACGTTAAAACTAAGGCTTAGTTTTATAGGTATTAATTACTTACTGTATACCACTCATCCATATTATAAGTCTAACCGTAGAATTTTTTATTCTAAATATAAATCTACTTTGAATTTATTAATAAATTTTTTTAATTTTTTCCCTTCATTAATTTTGTTGAAAAGATCAGATTTTATTAAAGGTAAACTCAAAATATTTTTACAAATTTACAGCATATTTAATAATTTAATTAACATTTCTTCATATGTAAAATACGTTAAAATGAATTATAATAAGAATTAGAGTTGCTGGACCTACTGTGTACTTACACACACATGTTTTAATCAATCTAACATATTTTGCTTGTTTGACAACGTTTGGCTTATAACCATAAGCACGTTCAACAGTGTTTTTCCGTAAAATAAGACAATCTCCTCCACATATTTACCTCGACTTGTGTGAATAAGTCCATAAGTAATTTTCCACTGCTTTACCAAACGGACCCATTATTTTATGAGAACTCTTATTATGTTACTATTTTTATTTTTTTATCCCATTATAGTTAGTCCAGGCTGTGTTCTGACCAATCACACATGGGCCTCCATTTTTAATATATTATTTTTCTTTCCATTTTTAATCTTCTTTTGAATTTCGTGTAAATTACGGCTACGATTATTTTTCCATATTTTTTTCTGAAGTCAAATTATTCTCTTTTGAATAATTTTTATTAAAAAAATTATTTCATAAGGACAACGACTTCAACAACTCCAGCAATTATTGGGTGTAATTCCTTTTTTTTTTTTAAATTGGCCCACTAATCATGCACCCTCCAAAGCTTTGACAACTAAAACACTGCTAAAACTCAACATGATATATATATATATAGATAACTAATTAATAACAATAAATAATAAATATTAATTATGATAATAATTACTAGTAAAGCCATAAATAAGTAAATTAGTTAGAACAAATTTTTTTGTCTGAATTATTTAAAACAAATTCAAAGCTTGTTAGAAACGACATCGGCAATCTGGTATTATAAATATGAGCATCATTCTTGACTCGTCCCTCGTCTAAGGTTCCATTCACAAGATATATACCTTCTTCGTAGTGAAAATCGACTCTCAGAGCTCAAGCTATTGCATCAATGGCGGCCAAGGTTTATATTGTGTAAGTGATCTTCTTTCATGGTCTTTTAATTTATCCTCTAGCTTAATTTCTGATGAATCGTTTGGATTCAATTTTAATGATGGTTTGTCTATATTTATTTTAATGTTTCAATTCAAATTAATATCAAATCTTTAATTTCATCTGAACTAGGAAAGGAGATTAGCGTTTATGAGAGAAGCCATATTTTGCTGTCTTTTACTCTGCAAGTTCATAAAAATTGTCTTTTCCTAAAATCCAGGCTCATTAGTTCATTTTCTCCATCGGTTTCAATCGTGTGTGTGTGTGTTTTGATTATTAACAGGATGGATCTTTTCTTTCTTTTCAAATTTTGTTGTTTGGTGTTCGCCTTATTGATTGTAGATTGATTATGGATTTTAGTGAGCTTCAAATAGAAGATTCATTTTTTTCCTGTGAGAAAAAGTCAACTTTGATAAGAATATCTGAACTCATCCATTAGGATTATTACTATTAGTTTTGTCTTGTTATTATTTCCATTGAAGATTAATTCAAAGCCACAAACCTGATGGAGATATGTACACACTAGAAGCTTCAGATTGTCTGTTACTTTATATTCATAAACAGTACTTTTAATTATTTACCTTCCGTGATCACAGGGAATCTATATAATTTCTCTCTATTCAAAAAGGTGAACCAGTAAATAGAAAGAAAGATTGTGGGGGTTGAGCCTTTTAAAAGCTGCAATTTTGCTTCATTGCCAAGCAAGAAAATTATATATATATATATATATATATATATATAAGACAATAAAACCCGAACTTCCATTTATATATCACAATATTGATTCCTGAACACTGATAGGTTATTTATTTCTTTGCTTGAAATTCTGCTAAAATTTTAGTTCGGGAAAATTACGTAAAAATCCCAACATGAGAATCATAAAATCTTCCTTGTGTCCGTTTGAAAACGGGGTAGAGAAGTACTTTTACGTAAATCGAGGTAAAAATGTGAAGGAAATTATCTCATTTTACAGAAAAACACTGTTGAACGTACTTTTAGAGAATAAATGAACTTTTGTAAATAAGTACATTATCAAACATCATTAGGAACTTGTGGGTGAGTTATTGGAATTGATCCTCACTTGTGAATTGGCAAATCAATGTACAGTAAATGACAAGTTAGAGTGCCACCTACAGTAAATCAGAAACACCAAGTTAACATATCACTGATAATAAATTAGGATAAACTCTATATTTTCACAATTGCAATCTCTCCCCTTCATATCGCTACGAACTTGACAATAATCTAAAAAGTTTCTGAAATATGACAATATTAATTTTTAGAAAATTCACTTAGAGATCCCAAATAAGGAACTTATTTAATGAATAGTTTCAATTTTAAAAATATTTATCAAAAAGGTCCCATTTACAACATGAGATCATATACATTAACAACATCATGCGCTGTTTTGACAATATTTCATGTTGTCAATGGGATCTTTTGATAAATATTTTTAAAATTGAAACCATTCGTTAAATAAGTTCTTTATTTGGGATCTTTCAGTAAATTTTTCTCTCGCAACCTATGTGAAGTTTCTTCTTTGAGTTTTCTGAAACAATTAACAATGTGCAAAAAAAAATTAAACATTATATGAATAAATATTCGTACTGAAGAAAATGAGAAGTCAATGTATCATGTCTTGTCAGATACCAAAAGGCTTAGATACTTTTCTTTTATATTAATCATGGCATATACTCCCACCAGAGTAATATATTAATGCATTAATGGTAGGTATGGCAGCCTTTCTTGCATCACATTCACACCTTTCCCACGTATAAAAAATTTACTGGGAGGTCCAAATAATCAACTTATTTAATAAATTGTACTAATTTTAAAAATATTTATTAAAAGGTCCCATTGACAGGTATTATCAATGCAGCGTATAATGTTGTCAATGTATAAGACCTCATGTTGTCAATGAAACCTTTTAATAAATATTTTTAAAATTGGGACCATTTATTAAATAAGTTCGTTATTTGGGACCTCTCAATAAATTTCCCCAAATCTCTTTTATTTAGTGACTCTGACACTGAATCTTCCCATTATTATTGCCTTGAGAAAAACATTTTCTCAGAGTTCAATTATATTGCTATGTTAGTGGGTAATTAGTGCCATTACATCAGACTAATAAGTTAATCACACCACATATATATTCATCCTGATTAATTAATTAATTAATTCTTCTCAAGATATATTATAGGGAGATTTACTGTTGAGTCCCACATAGTGAAGAAATTTAGTAAATGGTCCCAAATTTTAAAATATTTAAAAAAATGATCCCATTGATGCAGTGTATGGTATTGTCACTTGACAACCCCTGACAACACCATGCGTTGCATTAACAACACGAGACAACCCCCTGACAACACCATGTGCTGTATTGACAACATCTTGTGTTGTCAATAGGACCATTTTTTAAATATTTTAAAATTTGGGACCATTTGATAAATAAGTCCCTTATTTGGGGCTCAACAGTAAATCTCCCTATATTATATTCAGAGTCTATCATGATGCTTTAACTTGACTTTATGATTATTTTTAAAACTTTACATTAATATTGATTTGTCTATATAGTTACTATTCTATGTACGGACATGTTGAGAAATTGGCACATGAGATTAAAAAAGGAGCGGATTCTGTTGAAGGAGTTGAAGCTAAACTCTGGCAGGTTGGTAGCAACCACTTGCTTTTGATGATCCAAGTTTTTATTTTATTTTTTGCGTACTAACTCGGGAGATAGACATATATAATTATATTGATGCAAGATTCTTACCTTTATACAGATATTGTCTTGGTAATCTTTTATATGTTACATTGAGTTTGCTTATTTGTATTTTGTTTTTCATGTTTTACTAAAATAGGTGCCTGAGACTTTACCTGAAGAGGTTCTTGGGAAGTTAGGAGCACCTCCAAAGAGCGATGTACCAGTAATTACACCGAACGAGCTAACTGAAGCGGATGGCTTCTTGTTTGGTTTCCCCACAAGATTTGGACTAATGGCTGCTCAGTTCAAAGCATTCATGGATGCAACTGGAGGATTATGGCGATCCCAGGCACTCGCCGGAAAGCCTGCCGGAATGTTCTACAGCACCGGATCTCAAGGAGGCGGGCAAGAGACTACCCCGTAAGTCTAACATTTGACTACTCACTCCTCAAAAAAGATCAATTATTTTTCTTCTTCCGACCCAGTGTGAAACACAGTACGGGAGGGTTAGATGTTGTCCCAAATAATAGACTGATGGGCCCCACATAACATATCGATGATATATAAGTGCATATACAGTTTTATTGACATGATATTGGGTTTACTTGTCAAATTTTTGACCACTAACAGTAGTAATTATGGTTGTGAAACACACAGACTTACTTCAATTACTCAACTGGTTCATCATGGGATGATATTTGTGCCAGTTGGATACACATTTGGTGGAGGCATGTTTGAGATGGAGCAAGTGAAAGGTGGTTCACCTTATGGAGCTGGCACTTTTGCTGGGGATGGCTCTAGACAGCCCACTGAGTTAGAATTGGCTCAAGCTTTTCATCAAGGAAAGTACTTTGCTGGCATAGCCAAGAAGCTCAAAGCATCTCAGTGATATATATATTGCTTCTTTATATTCATATCCATTTCCCGTTTTGTGTTTCCCACACTAAAGCAGCAAGAAAGTTTTATGTATTATCTGCATGTATCAGTTTATATATTCAGTATCTTCTTGTTATTCCTGTGTTCCAAACAGAATAATTAGATGTTCCTGGAAAAAAGAAAAAAAAAACAAAGAAGCTAAGAGAGTGAGAGAGGATGCTATATTATATATATATATATATATTAGATTTTATTGTCAAAGTTTGTCTTTGAAATTGAGTTTCCTTTATTGATATATTGACTGTGTATGCATGTATGCTCGTACTTGTGTTCTTTATTGACTCGCAATTAGAGATTTATGGGGAGGAGTTATATGTACAAGGGCTGTTATATATATAAGCACAGCCCAATGCATAAGGATTTTTCTAGGGGAAGGCAGGGGAAGGATAGATTTACATAACATTATTCTTACAAATAGAGATTATTTTTCTAGATTTGAACATGCACATGGTAACAATCTTAGACAATTTTCACATCCATTTTTGTATGGGATGTCTATGTCGGGGGGCATTAGATGTATTTGATTATCACATCCATTGAAAAGGACATGAAAGCTGAGGCTGTCAAGTCCCTTTTTAGGAGAAAAAGGGAATTGACAAATACACATGTCAAGTCTAAAGACGAACTTGACAGATAGCATTGTCAAGTCTATTTTTTTTTTACTAAAAACAAATTTGAGAAGTTATATAGGTTCAGTGGATAGTAATTACTATACATAAACTAACAAATAAGTGTGTGTTTAGGATTCCGTTAGGAGAAAGGAGTTTACGGATTTCTAGATGGTTTTATGGATTTCAAGATGGTTTTTATGGATTTCTAGATGGTTTTTACTGATTTTAAAATGGTTTTATCCCGACTTGCGTGCATCGTTTTGGGAACGAAGTTCCCAAATAAGCACTAACCAGTCTTGAAAATCAACTGCGTCAATTTCAAATACAAAAAAATAATGGGCTTGTTTGGGAAGTTCGTCGGGAGAAAGATTACAAATTTTGAGGTAAATATGTGAAAGGAATTTTGCCTCGGTAAACGTATGAATAGATTTTGGGGAGGCCGCCTATAGTTCAAACTAATAAACCTACATAACAAACTAATAAAACTACTAAACCTAGACTAGCATTTCAGAATTCATTACCTATATCTTCATAAACTTGTAGACCTTAGTTCAAAATTCGCTAGTATGTTGCAGGAGAAATTGTTCCATTAAATCTATAATGAAATCAATATCATGGGCAATGTAGGGTTGTTTTGTACCAAAAAGTTGCAAATTCATAAAATAAAGTTAGCAACATTTCAATGAGAATAAAAATAATATTATTTGATATCAAAGAAGTAATTACTTCGGACAAATTCTCAAGAGAACCACTCTGAATTATTACATACGTAAAACGGAAAACACAATACTCGTAGTGTTATTTTATTGTTATTGAGGGCATTGTGAATTAAAATATAAAATGGTAAGTGATTAAACGATGAAGTAAGAAATCAGCATTGATCATATAATTACTTACATCTGTTTGAATCCAAGTCGTATGTCAAGCATTTTCACTTTTGAGTTTCCCGCCCATCATATAATATGATGGAATAAAAATAACAAGATATTAAAGCAAATCATTCAAGTCAAAAAAAAAAATTCCTTACAAACAAACTTATGTGTTGAAGAAGCTTTTCATTTGACCACTTGGAGCATAATCCAAGGAATCAACCCAGTATACGGCATTATCCATGGGGTAGGCAACACATAGACTCTAGTGGTTACTACAATACAGAGAAATTTAAACTAAGTTAAATAACAAAATTCTTAATAGATTGAAAAAATGCAAATAGATATGATTAGAGAATTTAATATAATATATGAGTAACATACTGTAAGTATAATCCTTCTTGATATAATGCACTCTTTAATCATGTTTATTATCCTTTTCGATATAATACATTCTCTAATTTATGTGTATTGAAACTAATTTTGATGAAAGTCCCCATAATATAGGTAACCAATAAAGGTTTGGGGAAAATAAATATAAATTTGGAAGATAAATTGAATTAAGGTATTCTATTTATAACCAAAATAAATCCCTTGTTGAACTCTTGTATTTATAATTAGGGCCACATGGTTTATATATATGATATATAATTGATAAGAGAACATTCTGCATCCTCTAATATAAAATCATCAGCCATATATGACTGTGATTACCTAACTAATCTGAAAATGACATTTAATTCCTACTTTTTTATGCATATTAACTGTCAACATTTGGACCTATTATTATTAATGGCACAAGTGGATGAGATTCTGTAAGGTCTTAAATTTTGAATACCAACAAATACTTGATTGAGAGTGAATGAAAGTGATTTGGTATCCATTAAGTAAGGCTGAAGGTTACCTTCTTTGAAACTAGAAAATACTCAAATCTATATACTAATCCATACCATGTAAAAGATAATGCCTCAAAAAAACAAAAAAATAATAATCTAAGTTTTAAACTTAAGAATGAACCACTTTTAGGACATGACATTCCCAAAAAAAACAGGTCCATTATTGGTAGTGGAAATAATGATTTTTTAGCAAAGTAATAAGTGTATATATCTATGCGTATAAACTACGTTCCATGGCGTGGTGAATACAGCAGGCTGATTAGATAGTCATGATTACTCTTTCAAGTTAACGATGTTGTTACTATTATTAGACTTTGTTAATCTAAAGTCATTAAAAATGAATTGGATTTAAATAAATTTTTTTAAAAAAGTAAATAAAGAGGGGAAGAAAATAACAAGACAAACCTGATAATAAAGTTCTTTGTCGGAATAAGTGAAATGTGAGCAAACTTGATTTAACGTGTGAAGTTCGGCGTTAGTAGTTTAATAATATATAAAGTGGAAGGGCTCCTAAATTTCAACCTTAAGGTTTTCAATTGTGTTTGGGTGATTTCTAAAACCATGGCTTTGGGTAGAAAACCATGGTTTTGGGAAAAGCAATCCAAACACTCGTTTTTCTCGTAATCAATTTTTTCACTGAAGTCATGGTTTTGTTATTAGCTACCCAAATGCTTTCTTTTCTATGAAATCCATTTTTGACTAGAAATCCATGGTTTTGGGGTGGAAAGTGGAAGCCATGGTTTTTTAGAAGCTATTTTTCCCTACTTTTTCAGACAATATTTTTAAAAAATTTATTCTCTAAAATCACTTTTCTTACTTTTCTCTAAGAAGTTATTTTTCAAAAGTTAATTCAACATATTCTCTTTAAATTACACAGGCCCCATTTGTTTTCTCCCCGGTTTTGGATTTCTCCAAGACTTGTATAAAAGATGATGTTAGAAACTTGTGAATTATATTGCACATTATTTGAAGAAGTGGGTTGGCCATGGTTTTGATAGGGACTTGTGTGTGCCACAGTGTTTGTATGTGTGGTAATCAATCATGGATTTACACTTGTGGGGAAAATATATATTATTGTTATGTCAAGTGTGAGTGGACTTCTCTTAACATGGAACGTCCATATAAACGATAGAATGTGGCTTAATAAGAAGTATATTTTAAAGTGAAAGAACTATTAGCTCAAGTTTTCAGTATAGTGTTGATTCCTCTAGCTATCATTCATTTGTGCTCTAACTTCGTGTTTTGTTTCACATTCCAATAAGTGTTGGTCACCACATGAAGATGTGAAAGATAGGTACAAATGCAAGCAAAAAGATTAATCTTTAGATTTGGGCAGTAAAACTAATAAAAGGATTAAAGCACATGATCATGAAGGTTCTTTCTTTAAAGGTTGCTGCAGTTATGATACTAGTGAAAGGAATGATATAATCTTTGAAAAAAAAAATCTTTTCTAATTGCAAACAGAAAACGTAAATTTCACCCACAACAAACCTGTTGCCACTTTGCATTTCAAAAGAGCTAGCTAAATCTATTTCAGAAGAAGCATATGTTTTTGGGGTTACATATGGTTTTCCATTGAGGCCCTGGCTTTGCCAAAACAGCCAACCGAACTTGCTGATAAAAGTATTAATTAAGAATGGGGAGGCTGATAGTTGCTTGAGTAAAAGAGGTACAAAGTGCTTGAGGTGAGAAGGTGATAATGTTCCATGCGAGATTGATGCTATCCATGTGGATCACATATTAGGTTTTGGTGGGTTATCTTTATAAGGAAATCTGCAGGAAGATACACGGAGGGTGAGAGGGGGCCACTATAGTTGGGTGTTATTGTAGTGGCCCCAAGGATTAGACAATCAACCAAAACCTCCTTTCATGTTGCTGTTCTTTTTATCTTTTTTCCAAATCCTAGAATCTAATTTCCATATTAGTAAAATGATCAACTATACCTTTGGTGTACGAAATTTTTGAGTATTGCCAATGCTTGTACCATGTGTCCCCTCATTCAAAGTTGTAGTCAAGCCCATTCTTTTCAAACCCATTTTGGGCACATGCTTGTTTTTTCCCTTTCTGGAGTGAAGTTAGTGAATGTACCAAGAAAAAAAAAGAAGTGAAGCTAGTGGCATAATCTTCTTCATCAACTCTTTGTTGATGGATTTCTGATCAATACGTGACGGTGCAGTATGAGGATTCTTCAAAAGATATTATACTTGCACATGTTCTAATATTAAAATTAGCTGTTATATCCTTGAAATTGTCACAATTTGTAATTAGTTTTTATATAGTTACTTGGATTGTTCTTTTGTTGTTTATGTTTTTCTACATCATGGGTAACTAGGTTCTGTAGTACAGTATTCTAGTTGATGAAGCCCATTAAAATATGTATTATTTTACCTTTTACTGGAATGAAATTGAAGAAGAAGAGGAGGATAAGGAGGAGGGGGAGGTTTGAAAACTATAACTGTACATGATTTATAAAACCCAAAAATTGATCATCCTCTAGTTCAGTTTTAATAGGACTTGTTTGTCTTGTCTTTTGTACAAGGGAGTATTTTTGTCTGGTTTAAAAAGATCTCACACTTGTATGGGAAATTGCTACAACGTCAAGTGTCAATGGCTCAATGCACATGATTTGGAATGAGAAATCTCATATTGGATAGAACTAAACTCAATGAAATATATACAAGTGGAATGACCCGTAAACATAAAACTGAAGTCTTTAAGTTAAGATGTGACACCGATTTCACTACTCATCATCAGTTTCTATTATTCTCATCATTTTGCAAATCCTTATGTTCTTAATTGTAAATAATAACCATAAGGTGTTTGATCTATATCTTTTGTGACAATGAAATTAAATGATTGAAGAATTAACTATTTTATCTCCAAAATTAGTATGGATTAGACTTAAGACGCTCATGATTTAAGAGCTTGTTTGGAAGCTATTTTGAAACCTAGGTTTCACAGAATCCGAAATAAAAACTATGTTTTGAAAAGTGATTTATATTTGGGAAGTTATAGCTTTTACGGATTCCGAAGTAAAAAAGTGGGTAGGAAAGAGGAAAGTAAGAAAGAGATAGAGAGAAAAAGTATGAAAGAGAAAAGAGAAAAAAGTAAGAAAGAGAAAGTATGAAAGAGAAAACCTAGGTTTTGGTAACCTGGTTGCCAAACGAGCCCTGAATATGGAATTTGTTTTTCTATTGGAACCCTCTCTAATCATGCAGGAGTGTTATGTGTAATGGAGCATATTGCCTTTGACTATTTAATTCCAATGTTTCTTGCAAGTCTTGTGCCTTTCCCTTTGTGTAAGAAAAAAAATTTAAAAGACTTGACTATTAAAAATTGGAAGCTAGATTGGACAGGGAAGGAACATCTCATTTTCTCTTATCATTCTCTTCCCTCCTCTTTCCTATTTATAGCCATCAAATCAACGTTAAATGTCTCAGCCTTGATTTTACACAAAATCTATATTTTCAATTTTCTCTGTTGTCGTGTATAAAAAAAAAAGAGATTTACTGTTGAATCCCAAATAAGAGATTTATTTATCAAATGGTCCCAAATTTTAAAATATTTAAAAAATGGTCCCATTGACAACACAAGGTATTGTCAATACAGCACATGGTGTTGTCAGGGGTTGTCAAGTGACAACACCATGCGTTGCATTGATAACACCTCGTGTTGTCAATGGGACCATTTTTTAAATATTTTAAAATCTGGGACCATTTGCAAAATATCTTCACTATGTGGGACCATACAGTAAATCTCCCAAAAAAAAATTCTCTGTCGTGCTAAATTGTTCATGTTAAAATGTTGCAAATAAAATTTGATTAATTATTTTTATAATAATGTAAAATTTTGGTAATAATAATCATAAAAGAAAAGTAAATCTGGGTCATTCAATATTGATCTAATGACTATAAATAGAGAAGAAGATGACAAGTGAAAAGGAAAGGAATTTTGCTCAGATTAGACATAGTAATTGAAAAAAAAAAATCATTATTTCCGAATGATTTACCTTGTATTTTCAAATGAGTTGTGAGATGCTTCTCACTTATATTTCCAAGTGATCCTAATTTTTAATAGTCATTAATTTATTATTTATACAAGAGCGATATAGTTCAGTGTTGATGATGGCTAATTTTTTTTTTTGGTCCACTCAATTATTTTTTATCTTCCTCCAAGTATCTTGGTTGTTCTGTGAACTTTCTTGAATTTATGGTTTTTTAATTGTAATTTAAGTGTAATTAAAGTAGTATTACGAAGTTCTAAAATGCCAATTTCCCTGCAAGTATCCAACATAAAATGAAATTAAATATTTTCAATTTTGATAACTACCAGGGAAAGGGACCCCACAACCTTAGGGACACACCAGTAACAACAAGCAAGATGAGGTCACCTAATTGGAAATACTTCTTAATCTGAACAGTCCTTTCATGGAGATATTTATAAACCAAAGATGAGCTGCTTTAATCATTTCATTCCACATGAATGAGTTATCTGCTCTAATAACAACAACGACGACAAAAAGCCTTGTCCCATTGCCAAAATAATATGGACCATATCACATCCTAGTAATTTGTATGATACACATGTTTCTACTCTATATCTGATATGATCATCTGGAATCTTATATTTTCTTGTATGGCCACAAATCAATCTAAACATCATCTTTGCTGCTATATAAATTCGATGAAGTTTTACATTGACTATTAATGACCTAACATATCCCCATCTTTTATCTGAGCTTGGGACTGCTCAGGAGGAGTTGCATGTCCCTCTAGGCCTCTAGATAGAAACTAAAATTATACATCTAATTGTAACAATGAAAATAGAAAAGGGCAAAAAGAAAAGCAAGACCTACAAAAATGTATGGCCTTGAAGGGTTGGACATCATATTTCACCCACTCGACTATTACAGTACTCCCTTCAAAACTGAAAACGAAGCTGTTGACCATCTTGCCATGTTAAGTCAAAAACTAAACAAGGGTCTTGTCTAAGCATTTTCTGATTCCTCAAGCAAATTCTCACTTGATGTTGAATTTAGAGCAGATCGGTAATGAAGAGATTGTAAGAAATTGAAATAAGCATACTTAATGTCAAATTGCATATCATACCCTGCAAAAAGAAGATAATTATGCATCAGACCTTCTGATAAACACTGGACAATTATTAGAACCCCCCCCCCCCCCCCCCGAGAGAAAATA
>JANTPZ010028478.1:0-10929 GCA_025593235.1 Vachellia pachyceras
TTTATTTATTTATTTATTTTTGTTCTATCTTAGTCAGCATCTCACATTATGCATAAATTGAGCCTTTTCTTTGGCAGCAATATAAGGTTGATAACATGATTGATTAAGGGTTCTTTATCTTTACTTTTATGTCTTGAAATTTATTGTTTTAGAACTTTCGGGCTTTTTAATATGTTGTTCTAGGGGAAGGCCATGATATTTTTGTGCTTAGGTTTTTTTTAGAGGGCAACTTTCCCTAAATTGTTTTTATTGTGAAAGGAAAGCGGTCTTGGAGTTGTTATTATTTTATATTGTAACTATGATTTAATTTAGGCTATTATGTGATGATAAGGTAAGTTACAATTGCCACTAATGGAGGCCTTTATGATTCAATTGGAAGTATAGATGTTAGTGTGTTCCTCTAAGAGATGGTTGTTCGATATTATATGTAATTTAATAATTTCCAAATGACTTACTTATGATATAGCTACGGCCAAAGTAGGTCTGAAGCACATAGTTGAATGTAACTGTAGAGATAATTTTGTTTTTCACTTGCTTTTCCAACAGTAGCACATTGCCTGTTGAGCTTGATTCAAAGGTATTTCCTCCTCTATGCAGATTCTGCCACTTCTTGGCAAGCATAAGGTGTTGCATTTTAACAAAACAGATGCTCGACTAGCAAACAATGGTCTCCCACTTGATCTACAGAAACTCAGGTGTCGTGTAAATTTCCAGGCCCTCAAATTCACTCCTCAAATTGAGAGCTTGGGACGCAAATTGATTAGGATGCTTCAAGAAAGAGGACCTTTTGTGGCTTTGCATCTGAGATACGAGATGGACATGTTGGCTTTCTCAGGCTGTACTCATGGTTGCACAGAAGAAGAAGCTGAAGAACTCAAGCGGATGAGGTCTATCATGTTTCATGTTTTAGTGTGCATAGTGCTCTTGTAATTAACTGAGAAAATTACTTTCTATTTTCATGGCTGCTAGATAACATACTGATCAAGAAAGAGGAATATCATTTGTGTTCTCTATCATATAGTTGAAGTAATAATTTTGTAGATAGTTGATTGTGCCTTCGGAGTTTTCATGTATATTTATAACCAGCGTAAGCTGATCTAGAGTTAGACATCGCTAGATTATGGTCACTTGGTGTTGATTGAGGCAGCACCTTCTAGTTGGAGATGAGTTGTTCCATTAGTCACAATTATATGATATCTTGAATATTTCATATTTTGACAGTTTTAAAAAATAATTGAGATTGAAGTTATTGCGCGATGAGCTGATAAAGAAAGAAATCTGTCTGACATGAGATGTTAATTTTACTTTTGTTATTCAGGTATGCTTTCCCTTGGTGGAGGGAGAAGGAGATAGTGTCTGAAGAGAGGAGGTCACAGGGTCACTGTCCTTTGACGCCAGAGGAAGTGGCATTAGTTTTGAAAGCTTTGGGTTTTGGTAGTGTCTGGCAGATCTATATTGTTGCTGGTGATATTTATGGCAGTGAACGCAAGCTTGCACAACTGAGAGCTTCATTTCCACGAATTGTGAGTTCATATTATTCAGTTGTTTTATTTTTCCTATTCATGTGTATATCTGATTTTGTATGCAATGAAGAAGAAACTATTGCCCTTATGCTTATGGATTAAGGGTTTTCTGCCCAAAAGAACTATCCATATTGTTTATCTGATTTGATATTCTTTAGATATTTGATGCCCTTCTGGTAATTTTTGTCACCACTTGGATGGCAAATTGATATAGGCTCTTGCTGACTAGTTTTGACCCCATCTAAATCACATATTTTGTATCCATGACCCTAGAGTCTTAAAATGTATTCTACTTGGCAGTATTCGACTTTGATCCTTTCTAATTTTAGGTGAAAAAGGAAACTTTGCTAGATCATGATGAATTGCGGCAGTTCCAGAATCATTCATCACAGATGGCTGCCCTGGATTTTATGGTTTCAGTAGCTAGCAACACCTTTATTCCTACCTATTATGGTAACATGGCAAAACTCGTGGAAGGTCATCGCAGGTATGCATCTGTCTCTTCTATATCACGCCCTCTCTGGTCTTTAGTTTCTTAAGGTTGGTTTGATGACCGTGTTGCTTGCTAAGTCCATAAAATTTGAGTGGTCCCTTAGCTGCATCTGACTATTATATGCAGGAACAACAGCAAAAAGTCAAAAACAACTTGATTTAATTCTTGCTATTGGGAAGAACAGTAAACTATGGGAAAGCAGGTGCCAACAAGTCAGACATCAGGCGATCAAGTAAGCATTGGCACTCATATTTTTCTCTTGACTGAATGTTACAGACTCCAGTAATATAGTTTGGTTTGATGATCTGTGGACCAGTGTTAGTTCTGAAAACGGGCTGCCCGTTACCCGTCAAAACCCGCCTGTTTACTGTCAACCCGTTTAAAAGAGTTTAAACGGGTTCATGCACAGGTAGGGCTAGCCCGTACCCGTGAAATGTTTAAGTGGTGGGTAACGGGTTAGGCCACGTGCTGCCCAACCCGTCCGTTGCTCTCCCCTAGTCAATAGTGCTCATCCTTTTAGGACCTTAGAGTAATTAATTCAATCTCGTGAGACCTAAATGCAATTATCTCTTTAAAATTTGTTTCACGCTTTGCCTGCACAAATATGACTCAGTTTTTCATTATTTTTTATTGATCAGGTTCATTAATTGAATATGCTTACCTGCTTCCATACAAAATTTAGAACGCCTTTTAAAAATACTTATTTAATAATATAAATCACATAGAAATTTATTAACTACAATTTTTCAATTTAACTTCTATTTATTGGTAGTACAGCTTAGATATTGAGAAAGAGGAGAAATGTGAGACATGCTTGATTGGAGTAAAGGTTTTCTTTTTTTTTTAAAAAAAATCAATTTACATTTTGAAAAGAGGAGAATATTTTTTTTGGCTACTTACAAGAAACATTTCTATTCAAAACCTCAACACTTCTTTTAGCATAAATTCAAACATTAATTCACTATGTCGTAAAGAACCAATCCGTTCTATTAAACCCGACTCTTGTCAATAGAGTGGAGAAATTGTTTGCATCTATATTTAGACGTCACGCCCCATTTTTTTTCTAAAACAAAATTAAAACCATAAACAATAATGATTTGAAATTACAAATGAGATCAAATTCATAACATCCTTTTACAGGAGAATGATATGAGAAAAATCACCCAAAAACATGTATTTTGCTATCATAGGCAATTTTACTCGATATGCTATCAGACACTAAATGTAAATACATCTTTTAACGAGAATTTAGATATCAGTGTAAGAAACTAACTCCTCTTCAAACAACGGGATTGATGGTGGTGGGGAGGGATTGGTAAGGAGGAGCCAAATGAAGATGCCTTGGGGTTCTGATGATGTGCATGTGTGTGTCACCAACTGGGCAATCTCAAGTGCACATCTCAACATGGTGGCTACCATACAAACACCCCACAAACCTCTCACCTGTATATCATATTCGTTAACATTCAATTCAACACACTTAACTTCTTCTTCAAGTTAAGATGGCCCCAAATGCTTTGGTTTTTAATATAAGATTTACTTACTTAATTTGGATGAATTAAAAAAGTTAATTAAATGAGTTATTTTGTTAAAAAAACTTTGATGGTTTCCTTAAAATATCGTATTATATCATTTGCATTAAAATTACTTGTTGATAGAAATTTCCACAGCATGTACAATTCAATATGAATGGCTTAAGAGAAAAATGATAGATTTGTCAAACAAAATTGATTGATGTCTTGTACTACTAATACAACCCTCAACCAATTGATTGATGTCCTATATTACAAATACAACCCTCAACTAATTTTCATATTACGGATAGAAGGGAATTATCTAAGTGTTAATTGTTACTTACCACCTCCGGTTCACAAGGGTAAGTTGATTTTTTGTTGGAGACATTAAAAAAGTTAAATATATTATTTAAAAGTATTTATTTATACAAGTCATTAAATTATATCAATGTACAGGTCAATAAATTAGTTTACAAGAAAATAAAAATATAAGAACTTTAAAGTAAGGATTGACTTAAAGATTGTGCATAAAAATGGGTTAACGTGGAAAGGGGCCTATAATCTTTTACCAAAATAGCATCCGGTATTTTATATTTATTTAAACGTAAAAATATTTTTAAATATTTAAAATAAGAGTAAAAATACTATAATTATTAGAGATTACATAACACCATTATCTTTTATGGTGGAACCCATACTATTTTAGCATATGCATATGTAACAATGTTAAGTTGTATATAAAAGGTGATGACATTTTTACTCTCATTTTGAATATTTAAGAGTATTTTTTCACCTTGAACAAAATACGGCGCTAGACATTCTTTTGGTAAAAGATAATGTATTTTTCCAACTTAACCCTTTGAAAATTACCAAAACTTCAAACTTGTCCATATTAAATCAGTTATTTGAAAAACTTGAGAGCCAGAGTTGGAAAACATAGACAAACATCAAACTAAATGAGGAATTTAAAATATGGAAAAAACATACTTAAATATCTTGTATATAATGCTTCATAAAAAATTAAAAAAATCTCCTCCAAATATATAAAATACCAAAAGGATTGGGGAAGTAATTGCCAACGTTGTCACTTTAATTATTATTAGTCTAGATACTGGCCGTGTGTACTAGAGAGAATTTGAGTAAGATACTGTCATGACTTATGTTTTGATAGAGAGAATTTGAGTAAGATACTGTCATGACTTATGTATTGATAGAAAAGCCATTTGTTTTAATTTTATGGTCAAATCGTGCCATCGTTTTCATCTATTAATAGGTGAAATGACGTTATTTTTAAATCTTTCAATAGAAAATAATGTGATATACACACAGTTCAACAAAGATAGGGTCAAAACAAATAAATTTTTTTAAAAAAAATTATCCAGAGGTCCCAAAAAGGAATGCGTTACAAAATGATTTTAAAAAGTTGTTAATAACAAGCCGAGAAACACTTTTTATAAGTGAAGTAGTTACCATTAATAATATTTTGAAACCATTTTGTAATACATTTCTTTATTTAGAACCTCCATTTATAAGTGAAGTAGTTACCATTAATAACCTTTTGAAACCATTTTGTAATATATTTTTTTATTTGAAACCTCCGGTAATTGTCGTTCTTTTTTCACATTCAAAACTTGTTTCAACAACGTTACTGTGCAAAAAGCAATAATTAGGCAGGAAAATGTACTATCAATTGAGTAATGGCTTCAGAACTCGTCTTTATATATATGTGTGTGTTGCTCCTTCATTTTTTTTAAATGTTTGTCAACTTTGATGCTTCAATAAGTTCTATCATTCTTTAATTTCACCGATGACCTTCTGTTCTTAATAAGAGACTTAAAGTTAACAAACATGCCAACCCTTAGTTCAAATCAGTGAAAAATTAAATGAAAATAAGGCTAGCGTGACAAATCACATTTGGAATTTTTTATCTCTCTCCACTGCTATTCAGTGCTAGTGACAATTGACTAATTTGGTTTACAAAAATGTAGACCTCTAATGGAAGGATCTTGCTGCTTTTAAATACGGGATTTGAGGAAAATTCTTTTAATTAACAAGACTTGCTATTACTAATACTTTCTCCCTCGTATTCACAAAAAAATGAAGAAGAAGAAGAAGAAAAGAAAGATCTCCCACCAACCAAAACAGTTCTCTTGAATGGCTGTATGAAAAATTTGGAAACGTAGAGAGATTTAACTTAAAAAAGAAAATTACATATAAATGCTATATATGAACGATCATTGCGTTAATTAAGCTGATTTCTGGCCATGAAAGAATTAAACAGACACAAACTTAATCGAGAAGTGGCGCCAAAAAATGTTTTTAAAGAAAAAAACATTTATATTATTTTATTTCTAGATGCCTTTTTATTTTTAAAAGTAATATTTTCATGTATCAAACATTTTCTGAGATATTTTAAATGGACGGCATAAAGAGGGGGAAACCAAAATTCTTTAATTTCTTAACCACAGTATTATAGAATTTGATAACAATTCTCTATTTTGATCCTTCGTCGGTCCTACCCAAACTATACAGAAATACATCATTGCTTGTTTTGTGTCTCACTCAAAATTGAAACATGTATATAAGGACCACTAGCAAAAGTAGTCTCAGCTCTTCTCTAGATTTCTGGAGTATTTACGACGTGATCGCAGACCCCCAGGTGGCAGCTGCTCCCTCTAACTCAAACTCTATAACTATCTCTATCTATATATATAATTATATATCTTAAATACGCGTAAGCGAAGAATCATCGATACAGAAGAAAGGAGAGCGAAAAGAAGCGAAGAATTCAGTATTCTGGGAATAATCCATAGGATACACATAAGAGGGGTAGAGAGAGGGACACACACACAGACAAGCTCATCTGTAAGACTTGAGCATGGCTCCACAGAAAGTGCAGATAATGGCCCTCCAGTTTTTCCAGTAGATAGGAACATAACAGAACCTCGTCTGCGTCATCATATCGGCGACGCTGGCTCCGCTACCGCACCGCGAGCACGTCCCGGCCGCCGGCTTGCTCCTCCTCACCTTCCTCCTCTGATCCACCAGAAAGCAGAAGCAAACCATATTCTTAGCAATTCAAATTAACCAGAAGCCCAATGTTCTTCTCATCAGCTAAGCGATCGAAGGTTTCCTTTTCCCTGCGCGAAGGAATTTGTGCGCGTGTGAATAACTAGCTGGCTCCTACCAGAAGGCAAAGCGTTATGTGGCCTTTATATAGAGAAGTTAATCCCATGAAGAACATATCGGGTTGGAGTCTTGGAGATGGAGGGGGCGAAGGTCGATGACTGAAACGTGTGCGGTGGGATGGGGGTAGCAGGAGTGAAGACCGTTCGATGGTCGACACGTGGAGGGAGGGGATTGGGAGTCCGGCTTGCATTGATGAGGGTGAGCGTGTGGGAGCCCGCCACGTGGAAGTAAAAGTGAGTGGGGTGTGTTAATGGACAGAAAAGAGGTGCGATGGTGGGGCCGAAAGGGTAACATAAAATTGGATAGCCAAATCAATGTTCGTGCAGCTCATGTATTTTCTGGATGCACAGCTTAATTGTATCATCATCTATGAGTATGGACGCTTCTCATGGTTCAAAGTAAGAGATCCAATTTATAGATTATTTAAAAAATATTTTATTTGATCCTATTTATGTATCACTTCATTAAAATTTATGTGAATTTATATTTTTACCAATAATTTATTGCCTTTTGATTTTATTCTTTTACACTACAATAGATGTTAAATAAGAATAAAATTAAAAATTAATGAATTTTAATGCAAAGTTAATAAGGTTCAAAGTTTTACTTGATCTATGTAAAATTTATTAGAAGTGATTTATAAACACACATGATGTAGATATAATTCCTTCATAGCTATTTATGTGTCTTCATATGATTTCTCTTTGGTAAACATATAGTATGATCTTTCATATTTTAAGGGGCAATTATTGCTTATGATATTTTCAATAATATCCCTGTTCCATGGAGGTACAAGGCCACAAAATGGCAGGAGGGCTTCCATAAAAAACAAATAGATTAAGTTTAGCGGGATGAGTTATCATTTACAGTGTAACAAAATATTATTCGTATTCTCATTAAAAGATGTGTCTATATATTATATTCAGAAATATCTTAAACGTAATTGTTTCTTATAGAAGGACAACCGTCGCTGTGCTTGTGTAGGAAAATTGCTTGAGAAAAAAAAAAACTTGGCATCCCTAACCACTCATTCATAGCTTGCTTGCATTGAGGAAAGTGTTGCCATCAAGAAGTAGAATTAAAAAACTTGGGAGTGGGTAGGTAGCTGATAGTAAATGCAGATTTTGTGAGATGAAATAGGAAACCAGAGATTTGTATCCATTCTTCAATTGGTAGTTGGTCAAACCAGCTTCTTGATTTGGTTTCAAAGTCGATTAATTGCTTCGACTTAATTACCCTCTATCTATTTTACAAAAAAAATTACCATCTAATTTAATTTTAATACATGGATAAGTTTTCTGCTTATGCATACATGCCCACTGAAATTTAAATCTATTAAATTAAAGGGGCTATATGCACATGATTATAAGATACCACATGTCTTTAATTGATATGAGGTGGCAGTTTATATGAAAAAGACAACGATAACTTAATGATAATTAAGAGGCTCATGATGAATGAATGAATGAATGAATGAATGAATGAAAGGTGAATAGGGTTAATTAAATTTTAAACTTTGAAATGTTGAAGAATTATATATGATTGAATCAAATTAAAGATTGGATGGATTTTGTATAATTAAACCAATTAAGAATTAATAAACTTTACTTAAAATGTTGGGAAGGATTGATTAGTCCAAAAAATTATGATTCTTCAGATATAATAAAAGTATTCAAATTATGTGGAATGATGAGCAAAATCACAGACGATTGATGGTCGAGTTCAATTTAAATATAAAAAAGTTTTCTTTATATTTTGTAGCACATAAAGATAGAAAACATTCTTTATAAAAACTAATAAATAGACAAAGTAATGAAAGTGTTCATGGTATAGTACAGTTCAATTGTAACCTATATATTAAGTATTAAATCAAAAGATTGCTCTAATTAAACACCTGTGTTAATGCATTTTATTCATGAGATACTTACAAAGACACCTATACCATTCTCCAACTGGCCATATATATATATATATATATATATATATGAAGTACTAGGAGTAATTAATTTTATGTAAAAATTAGGTATACGAAGTAGACTTGGTATAATGGTGTTCATTGAAATTTCAAACTTTTGCCAGCTATAAATTAAAGTTGTGTTCTTATTTAACTATTTGGTTTGAGATGATTAAATCTGGGAAACTCCAAATGTCCTTTCTAAACACATCGAATTTGATTGTGAATTTTCTTCTATCCATAGTACTATCTCCAATTCTCCATTCTCCACCGTTCAATAAAATTTATATTTTTCAATTCAATAACCTCTATAGTTTATTCATTTTGCAATTAATACTATATGGTTTTGTCAAATATCTGATGGCTTATAATGATGAACAAAGTGACACTTATATTTGACAAAAAGTATTTTAAATTAATAAAATTTAAATGTTTGGTAACATTCACTCGTGATAATAATATATATATATATATATATGGAATCTAAGGAATATTATTTAAGGGTCATTTTATGTTAAAATTTAAAAAATGATTTTATTTTATATGCACATGAGCGAGTTCTTTTTTGGAGTTAATTGCTATAGGAGAACCTTGGGAGGGGGATGTGCTGAAAATAATTAAATCTACTAACGAGCTCCCCATGTTTAATTAACCAAAATTACCTTTTTAAAAATATCAAAGAAACACGTTCTAGAAGGCTTATTAGCTTTAAATTACATAACAATTCACCTGAAGCAAATTCTTATAAAACGTAGGAAATAACATATTACACCATTTGCCAAAGTGATAAAAAAACCATCGGAAAGCACTGATATTAGTGCCAACATAAATGTAATGGACTGCTGTTTCGGCTTTCCAAACAAAAGATTTTATTTTATTCTGAATACGAGAATTCAAACTATTTTATCTCTTAAATTTATATTTTTTTTAAAATATTGATATTGATTACAAATTATAAGTGAGTTTTCATTAAACAACAATTACAATGCAGATGACTGAAAAGAGTAATAATACAAGAAAACTAACGTACGTAATTAATTTCATTAATATCTATAAATTAATTATTCGTTACCTAGACTAAATGGTGGAGGTAGTACTATAAATTAAACCAAGTTGATTAGGTACGTCATAAAACCTCTTATTCATTAAGCAAGTGTTTGATGGTTGAATACTATAAAGATTGGTTGCGGCGCTTCGCTCTGTGCGACCGATCCCTCTGCTAGGGTTCTTCCTCCTCTGTGAGGCATTTCATCTCTCTTTTGAGGGCTTTTACTTGCCGTGAGTGGGGTTTCGGGGTCTCTCATTCGGTGTATGTCAAAGGTGTGTTCCCTTTTCCCTCTCTGCTAGGGTTTGTTTTTCGGTGTCGAATTTGGTGTGAGGAATCGATCTGGTCTTCGTCCCTGTCCTCATCCTTAGACGATCGATTTCCTTTCTATGGTCGGTTTTGTGGATGGTCTTTCTATGGTGTGGATCTTGAAGATTTGGGTTTCGAAGAGATTATCTGATGGGGGCGAGTATAGAGACGGAGGAGTTAGGAGATTTGAGGTAGGTGGGCTCTGCTCTAGGGCGAAAGTCTCAGATAGCGATCTCCGGTGGGTGCCCCCAGGTTTATGGGAGGAAATTTTTGCGAAGATCGGCCAAGGACGAGGGGCAGCCTATCTGTATTTTGTTGTCGCCGGAAAATTTGGGAACCTTGATTCTTCGCCTTTGTGTCTACGGCTATCTTTCACTTTCCAGTGCCTTCTTAGTAAAAAGGTTGAAGCTGCCTCTGCCAGAGCCTGTCAGTTGGTTGCCTTGGCGGAGATGGTGGCTGACGAATATTTTGTCTGTGAAGGGGCTGTTGTTAGGGAAGGAGATGCACAGATTCAGGGGTTTGTTAGTCCTGTTTCCATCTTGTTGCGGAAGATTGATGAAAGCTTAGTATTTCAAACCGCTGGAAGATTGTGGTGGAACGAAGTGGAGCAGAGGAGTTCAGAGAATAGAAGTTTGAATGCTAGGGATCAGGAGGTAAGTAGTGCTCCCAATGCTCAAATATCTGCTTACATATTTGTTTCGGGAGTGAGTTTTCAAAAGAATAGTTTGGTTGAATATGTGTTTGGTCACACCCGTTTAAGCAATGTGTTATATTTGAGAGTGTTGAAGCTGGATGCAGCAAGTTTTTTCTGCACTTGCTGTGTGATTGGATGTTTTATTAGTCTGAGTAGAGCATTTATCCATCATAGGAGAGTTACCTTTGCTGTCTCTGGATTGGTTGGA
>JANTPZ010028479.1:0-11406 GCA_025593235.1 Vachellia pachyceras
TTCAAAATAAACAATATATGTTTAAATAAAAATTTTAAAATAATATTAACACGACTCTTATAATAATTTATTATTTATAGAATAAAAAATATAATGATCTAATTCAAAATCATATAAAACTATAATGAAAAAAACCTTACAAGAACCTAATTAAAAACATGTGAAACTATAAGAATCCAATAAAGAGGAAAAAATAACTATATAGACATGGTTAAAAATTTATTAAAACTATAAGTATACGCAGATTAATTATCACTAAAATCAATCCGAAAAGATAAACTTACTGAAGTGAAAGGGTGAAAGAGATGGGCGATCTAAATAGCTGATGTGATATTAACTATAACTACGAGTAAGGTTATGTAAGCAACACCATAAAGTAATAGTTAATATTTAATTAAAAGGTGGTGTGCTATTAACTAAATAGTCGTCAAACTGGTATAAACTAAATTCTGATGGATGGTGTGCTGGTAATGGGATGGGAGGTTGTGAGGGGCTGATTAGAGGAGATTGTGGAGAATGGATTAAGGGATTCACCATACAACTGTCAGGGAAAGACGCTAAGGAAGCAGAACTGATTGGGCTAATTGAAGGGCTGGTTCTATGCTGGGAGTTGGGGTTTAAGCAGATTATAGCGGAATGTGATGCTAAGGAGATTGTGCAGGCTTGCGTGGGGAAGAAACAACTATCAGGATACTCTCATCTGCAGATTATAGCGGAATGTGATGCTAAAGTAATAGTTACTATTTAATTAAAAGGTTATAAAGCACCTAATTTTGTAGATAAAATTCAGGTGAAAGAGGAGATAAGCGATCTAATTTTGTAGATAAAATTAGATAAATAGATTATATGATACGCGAATTCTAGAATCAACATCTTAACAGGAGAGGCATTCTCATGGTCACCTTTACTGAAATAACCAGCTTACGAGTGAATGATGAGCTTCACAAAATATTTTGATTGGCGGCACCTCTTAAAACCAATAATGCAGCTCCATAAGCAGCCTCTGTGTGAATTGCACGACTTACAGGCAAGCCAAGCACCCTTTCTCGTATCTTAATCCACATTTCGTTCTTGGCTCCACCCCCTGCTGTGAACACCCTCATTGATTGGGTTGCTCCCAGCTCCTTTAGTAACGCATACGCCTTTGCCTAGATTCCACCATGCAACAAACACCCCATTACTCTAGTTAGTTCACGTGGCATCTGGATCCTCCCAGTTTCACAAGGATGCGATATGGATAGAAGAACATACATCGAGATCTGAGATCGACTCTAAAAAAATTGAGAGGATTTAAATCCTTCCATTTCCACTTTTTTCTTAAATGTCAAAAACAACTGACAAGTGAACAAAAAATTCTATAGGAAGCAATGTCTTAAGGAATTGAGTTTTCCTACATTTAAATATGTTGAGATTCTCACTCTGGACTATGAATGAGTTGCTGCTCAAGAAAGCTCAACCTCTGTTACATTTTAACTTCTTGCTTTGAATTCCTAATATGTTGTTGCATTACAAAGCTCGACCTCTCTTTAAAAGCAAAAAATTTCATAATAATGCAACTTATGTTACCAACTAGATTATTTTATAATGATGATGGCAAAAAGGTTTAGCCTAATAAAAAGTAGAATACACTAAGGGCCCGTTTGGTTTGATGGAATTAGCCCACATGGAGATGGAAATGGAATTGATTTCCATCTCCATGTCTGTTTGGTTTAATAAAATTGATTATGGAATTGATTTCCATATGGAAATCAATTCCATTAAAAGGACAGATTTGAATTCCATCAAGCTACCCATGGAATTGCCCAAAATTCCATAGAATTACAATTGTGTCCTCGCTGCGTCAACCTCATCCCCGACGAAGCTCGACCTCGTCGCTGAACACTTGCTCGACGCTGAACACTCTGGAGTTCGTCTCATCGTCGACCTCCATCTCGTCGTTGACCTCGTCTCATCTACGAAGATCTCCATCCTGAGTCTCATCGTCGACCTCGTTTCATCGCTGACCTCCGACCTTCCAACGATCTCCAGCGAGGATGACAACGATCTCCGGCCAAAGTTGCAAGCTTTGAGCTCGCCGACAAGCTTCGACTGACTTCCCACTGTTGCTTCGAGCTCGACGACAACGATTTTTGCCACGCTCGGTTTCAACGGCGAGATTGGGAGGGTGGGAGAATTTTAAAAAAAAATAATTTAGAAGGGCTTTTAGGTCTTTCCATCTAAAAATCATATCTCATTTCCATGACATACCAAACGTACTTTTAAACCTCATTTCCATTTCCATTTCTATATCCATCAAAATGAATTCTACGTACCAAACGAGGCATAAAGAATTATTTAAAGCAAAGCATGAAATGAAAATACTGAAGAGAACGAGTAATATTATTACCTCTATAAGTGCAATGGATTCCAAAATCCCATGCAAGTACTCAACATCATTCTTGGGTCTTGGGAGGAGCCTGCCCAACAGCGGAATTCAATCAGTTGGGGTCACGCCATGTTACATGGTTTGCTACTAGTTTGAGTATTTCAGATGCCAATGAGAGTAGAGATCATGTTGCAAGCTAAATTGACGTTGTTACAACTTCAAAAGAATAGGCCATTAAAGAGATCTTTAAAGCTACTTTGTTAGGTTACAATCTTCACACCTTTTACCCTAATTTAATGGACGCCCCCAAAAAAAAAAGAACTTGAAAATTACTCTTGAGAATTGTATCTTTTAACGATAATTTACTATTACTTTTTAACCTCCATGATCTTAGTCCAAAATAAGTTTAGTCCCTCGTGGTTTGAAGCAACTTATTTAAATTCCAGGTGGTCTTTTGTTTCTCTACCATTTAACCATCATTCAATATTATTTTCCCTCAATTTTAACTGAAAAAAATCACGTAAAAGGGATAAATATCGACCAATGTCATTATTGTACTTTCATAGTCTTTAAGGTAATAAATGAAAGTAACCTCATATATCAATTTTGAAATGGCCATCCAATCTCAATAATAACTTCGGACACTGGAGCACTACAAATATTCAAAATATGGTGTGCGCGCGCTCGCGCGAGAAATTTTAACCCGATTATAGTCATTAAAAATTATATGTAAAATACTGCAAGATAATTCATTGTAACCGCTTAAACCACGAGGGACCAACTCATTTTGGGCCAGATAAACAAGGTCAACTATATTGTATCCATGATTATGTATATCAGCTCTTAATCAAAGTCATCATTACTCTAGTTCATGAAAGTAAATTGTTTCAAGTACCTTGGAGACAAATTTGGATCTGATACTGGGAATCTCTCCCCGACTTTTGGCCAAGGATAGTAGTCCAAGAGGAAGGCTTCCAAAGAATTGATCTGTTCAATTAGTTTCTCTAATTGATCATCAGTGAACAACTGCCTAAGAACAGCTCCTCCAGAGTTTGAAGCACCAGCAACAAGCCACTTATTATCCAACCTATCAACAATGTGCGTAGTTGCAGAATTCAATAGAAATAGAGACAGTATGCTTCCGGACATCTAATGGAATGTCTTCAAGTAACAGGAATAGTGTCTCTTTCCGTGACCGTACCCAGTCTTGCGTTTCTCCAATCTTTCTAGACAGCAGAAAGAGGAATTCCATTACCACGACAGTAATCAATTAAACACCAATGCCTATAACACAAGATGTGTTGTGTTGAGAAAAACTACA
This sequence comes from Vachellia pachyceras, assembly GCA_025593235.1. NCBI lineage: Eukaryota > Viridiplantae > Streptophyta > Magnoliopsida > Fabales > Fabaceae > Vachellia > Vachellia pachyceras. The sequence goes on from JANTPZ010028479.1 coordinate 3,687, forward strand.
TGTTTCTGCAGTTTCATGGAGTCTATGGTGTTCGGTCTGACATCTCTGCTTCTATTTTTTCTTTTAAATGAACTGAACAAAATAAAAACTCAACTATCAACCAACAGCAAGCCTAACAGATACTAACATCTGACAGAGGCAAAAAAAACTTAAATACGGACACTGAGACATCATGAGACACACGAGATTTATGCCACATGAGACATCAATTCGGAATTTCAATTGTTTGCGTATAATCTTCAAAGCACCAAAACTTGTAAAATAAGATGTATTTTGTCTGTCATGATCGCTTCAAAATGCAATCCGGACACTTCAAGATTGTTTAAAATGATACAGCATCCAGTAACAATACTCTCATTAGAACATTTGACAAAAAGCTCAGGTGAGAATCTGGGGAAAAGCAGTAAGATGGATGTGTGTGTGTGTGTGTGTGTGTGAGAGAGAGAGAGAGAGAGAGAGAGATCCGTGCCTTGTGCGAAGGATGCTCTCTCTTGGCCTCGGCTTGAATTTTGCCGTCCTTGTCAATGGCGGCAAACCTCGCACCAGATGCGCCGAAGTCCAGACCTAGATAGAGCCTCTGATCACCTGTTTGAACAACCACTTCTGTCCTCCCTTTATTGCTTCCAAGTTCCAATAGACATCGATATTTCCCTTCATTTTCTGGTGGTATTGCATAACACATTTCCTGAAAATCAATTTAAACCATCATCATGCTCCGATTCATCAAGAAAACGCATCCTCCGATACTGAAGAACATAAACAACGCCATCAAAATTCGGAAACTCCAGTGGTTAAAGAGCTAGAAAACAAGGATCACACTGAAGCTACAAACAGAAAGATATAGGGCCAGATCTGGATATTAACGAACCAGAAACTAAAATGGCACTAGCTGGATTGGTCGCTGATATATAGTCCCCGCCATAACCATACTCTTGTTCCGAACTCTTCTTTTACCTAATTGCAGAGGACAGGGACTTCAGAAACAAATGGTGGGAAAGCCACTCTACAAAACAGATTTCCTTTATATATGTATTTCAAATGTTTGCGTCAATTTGAAATCCCCGGGACCTTTTCTTCAAAAACAAAAAAAATCGAGCTATAATAGACTCTCAAAAGGCGCTTCTCTCTATGACGCCAATGGGCCGAGTTGTGGACTTGTTAAAAGAATTGGCCCATTGGGCTTCCTGTTTACGCAATATCACGTTATATTCCGCCAAGGACACTCGTTGACCCACATTGGGTTGGATGTAGGAGCAGAGATTAAGCCACACTAATACAATGAATTAAAATTTGAATTTTTATTAAAAAATAGGGATGGAAAACGGGTTGGACCCACAAACCCAACCCGTCTAAACTTGACAGGCTTGGACTGGTGAAATGTCAATCCGCCAACCTGCCGTTTTAATTTTTTTTAAAAAATACATATTATATATATTTTATATCTTTTTTCATGCAAATATTTTTTAAAAAGAAAAAGGTAATATTAAACTCTATTTTTAGAAAATTATGAAAACTTATTGATGAGATTGAAAAGAGAATCATATAAATATATTATCTCATAGAAAAAATTGGATAAAATAGCAAAAAGAAATTTATTTCTATTTTGTTAAAAAATAAAAACTGGCGGGTTGGCGGGCTCGAGTTGTCGTTTTGCAACCCACAGGCTAGCCCGCATTCCATCCCTACTGGAAGAGTTACTCACGTTCAGTGCTCGATAGCGTCTCAAAGATTTGAACAAGATTGCATCTAATAAAATGATACATATGCTTTGAAAAAAACGAGATAGCTTGAGTTGAAAGCTCCATCCTACTCTTATGATCTCAAACGTTGTACCCATGGCACCCATCTAACAGAGTTGTGAATTATATGTAATTGAATTTTTGGTGTCAGCGGTGTTAGGGATGGCCATCGTAATTAAATAAAGCAACATACACATGTCCCAAAAAGATGGGCTTGTTTCAACTAACCAACTACCCTGCATGTGTTATTATTAACCACGTAACCGTAGACAAACACACACACACACGCAAATGAATGCTCAGTAGCAGACCTCAATTGGAATTTTTTTTCATTTCAATTTTATAATTTGATCTCTTTCACATTGCATGTGGGAGCGGCGGAGGGGTTGGTGATAGTACAGAGAGAAGAAGGGACGATTCTTTTTGTAAGATTGAGTCCACGTCATGGGAGCATGAGATGGGAGAGGCACATGCATGGGACATGCTTTCTTTTTTTTTCTGTGAATTTTGCAGAATGGCCCTCCAGACCTCCACCTTGTTGTGAGATGTTTTGTGGTTGCACGTGTGTTTGGAAAATTCGTTGAGAGAAATGAGTTACTGATTTCGAAATGATTTCAAGGATTTTAAAATGATTTTACGGATTTCAAGATAGTTTTTATCTTAATTTACGTGTCTGTTGGAGAAACATGATTCCCAAATATGTACTAAGAGCCTGTTTAAATGTGAGATTGAAAATAACTTTTACAGATTTCGAGGTACAACCTAGGTTTTGGAGAATAGATTTTGAAAAAAAACTTTTACAAATTCCGAAGCAAAACCTAGGTTTTGAAAAATGATTTATGTTTGGAAATTTATTAGCTTTTACAGATTCCGAAGCAAAAAAGTGGGTAGGAAAAAGGGAAGTAGGAAAAAAAAAAGAAAAAGTAGGAAAGAGTAAAGAGATAAAAGTATGAGAGAGAAAACTTAGGTTTCAAAACCTAGGTTTCAAACTAAGGGTCCGTTCGGGGTGGTGCTGAGTTTTTGGTTTTTGGTTTTAAAATGTAATTTTGAAAACAAAACATGTTCGGCAAAAATGGGTTTGAATTGGTTTTTAATACAATTTCAAAACAGATTTTATCTAGATTTGAAAACCACAAAAAAAGGTTTTCAGATGTTAGTTTTAGTTTTGAAAAATTTATTACCCTTCCCAACGACATTTCTCCTTCCCTTTTCATCATCTCTCACTCAACCATCATCACCTTCCCCGCCCCCCAATTTTGCCTCTCCCACTCCCAACTTTGGCTCCGTTTCCGCCCATCCGACTCCGATTTCACATTATTCGAACCCTACTCCTCCTCTGCCATTGGCACCTGCAACAAATCCAAGCCTACCCACACCACCTGAACCGATAACGAATCCAGCCTCTGTTGACTCTAACCCCAATCCTTGTCCCGCCTTTATTACAGGCGGCGGGTTGGCTCTAGCTTGCCACGCCTTTTTAAAAACAAAATTATTTTAAAAATAATATATTATTTATTTTTCTTACCTTTTTTATCTCAATATTTTTTTAAAGTATGATGAATAATACTTAATACATTCAAAAAATAGTATATAATATTTTATTTTTCACATCAACTTTCTATAATATTATATTTAAAATTATAACAATACATTAATATTTATATTTTTGTTTTAAAACATGAAAAAAAAGTCATTATTGAAAATTTATTAGTAGAAAATGAATCATATGAGTCAATTAATATGATATGACTATACAATCTTATGAAAAAATTGGAAAAAAAAGCAAAAAAGAAATTTACTTTTTAAAAAATAAAAAATATATATGTTGGCAGCCCGCCAATAGGGGAGGGGTTGGCGGGCTGGCCCTCATTATCGGCACTACTTGATGTTAATTCTATCATTTTTATATTTTTATTTCAAATTTTTTATTTTTTATAATTATTTTATTTTTATTATTTTTTCATCATTTAATGGTAGTATAGTTGATTTGACCTACCTTACCTATTTCTAATTCACAACACCTTTTTTAAATTGGAAACCAAAAAAACCTAAAACTAAAAAAAACACAAACTAGTTTCTGTTTTTAAAAATTTTGAAACTTGAAACTCAAAAGCATCCCGAACGGGGTCTAAGGTTTTGTAACCAAAATAGTTTTTGAGAAAAAAATTTACTTAGACAAAACCTCAATTTTAAAGTAAAATCTAGATTTTAAAATCAAACATAAATTTTAAAATTGGTTGTAAAGCCATGGGAGGAGAAGCAAACAGCTACTAGCTGTCACCTCAACTTTTGAAACTCGCTCACGTGCTGCTGGGGTCATCCGCAGATCCTGTGGCTTCCCATATATTGCATATAAAATGCTTTTTAAAAAAAAAAGACAATCACACAAAAGGTTGAGAGTGATAAAATATTTAGAGCCCTTTCATTGGGTGAAAAAATATAGAGCCCTTTCTATTTATACATTTATCTATTTAACCAAAAATTTGAAAGTCTTCATTCGATCGAGATGCCATTAAATAAAGCCTGCCTGTGTCGTTTCATTCACTTCAATCGTCGTCTGATCCCTTCCTTGCCAGTAGGCAGGATCATAGAAGCTCCATCCAACAAGGGAGAAGTTATTACTACTATTAAATGATAACACCAGACACTAACAATGATGCCATTTGGGAACACGGTATGAAATTACTTTTACATAAAACGAAATAAATATGTGAAAGAGATTATCTCATTTTGTACTCCCTAAAATTGTTGTTAAACAGTGCAAATTAAAATTATAAACAGGAATAACGATGAATCTGCCATCACCTACCACACACTCGGCTGCATACTTAATTAGAAAGTTAATTTTAATTTAAAATACGTGATTTATTTATAGTTTTTGTCAATAATCAAGTAAATGATGGGATGTTTTAGAGAAAAATATATTATATAATTAATCCAACTAATTTCTTTAATTAAATCAAATTAGGTAAATTAACACTACTTTTAAGATGGGATAGAGTATTATGGATGTGTGTAAAGTCGATTTTATTCTCTACTGTATATCTCAAAATTTATAAAAAAACATCTCAAAATGGTAAATTTCTCATTCCCAACAGATTAGGATGCATTAAGTCAGGTGGAAGAAACCAATGTACTTGCAATGGACAAATTTCCTTCCATTTAGTTTGCTGTACAGATTGATAAATAATTTTTTTTCCATATTCAATTCCTGCCATCAATACTGACAAATATTGTTTTTCTCAAAAATACCGACAGATATAAAAGTACCAGATTTATTTATAGATGGTAAAATAGTGTATGGAAACGGCATTGCATTGATAAAAAAATAATACAAAAATCATTACGGGGTACTCTTCTACGCTAGGTGAGTTTTTTTGGTCTTTTTTTTTTTCCATAAGTTTTGTCTGGCCTTCTTACTTCATTGTCCTGAAATCACAAGACTATTATGTGCTTGTTTGAGAATTTATTTTCTCTAACGGTACACATAAATCAAGATAAAATCATTTCGAAATCTGTAAAATCATCTCAGAAGATGTAACTCCTTTTTTCTAACGGATTTCCCACGTAGACACTTTCAAATGGGCTTGCGAGAAATCTAGAGAGTAGGACGGATTCGCCATTTGGTGAGGCGGCCATAATATTAATTATTTATATTGTAACTCTTGGTTGCACCTTTATAATTTATCTCAATTGATCACTTAAGTATTGATTAAGTAACTTTATTAATGATTATTAATGTATGAAAGTTCCACAACCAATAAATGGACCCGTTTGGGAACACGATAGATAAGTATTCTTACGTAAGTCAAAGTAAATCTATCAAGGAGATTATCTCATTTTACAGAAAAACACTGTTGAACATGTATTTAAACTTCTGAGAAGCTCAACCAAACTGGGCCAATAAAGATAACCCCAAGTTGGCGGTGGGATACAACGGGTCCTGTGCATTTTGAGCCCAAGTTACAACATAGTAATGGCAATGTGCCTGTTTGGGAAGCCATTTTCCCAAACGGTGCACGTAAGTTGAGACAAAACCATCTCGAAATCTGTAAAAACCATCTTGAAATTCATAAAAACCATCTTGAAATCCGTAAAACCATCTCGAAATTCTCAAAATGCCTCAAAATCCATTTTCCCAACGGAGTTCCCAAACAAGCACAATAGCGACGGGGTTTAGTGAATAAGGCTATCCCTTTATATAATAATGAATCAATATTTAAATATTTATTAACAAGTATCTACATTAATAATGTCTTTAATGTGAGGATAGGTCAATTAGAATTGCGTCAAATGGGAGTGGGAGTGTATGTGAATGAGAATCTTAATTTTCTTTTATCTGAATGACAATTTAAATTTTCGCGCTTATGCATGTAGCGTAATTTAAACAGAGACAGCTTATCAGGTTAAAAAATATGGAAAATGAAAAATTTGGTTATTTTATTATTTTAATTTCAAGGTAATTATATATCTAGTTAGACTTCGGATGGAATATGTCAAGTTCAAATTAGTTAACTTACAATGAAATAAATCCTCAAGAAAATGAATACTTAAATACAAATAAAACAAAACATCAAATCGGTTGCAATTGATTTTCTATGATGGCAACTTAATTGTTTTAAACTCTTATTTTTCAATAGATAAGGCCAGTGGGAGTTGTTAAAAGGCAGGAAAAAAGAGGACACAAATAAATAAACATAAACGGATAAATAAAACCATCGCGGGATCTCAATTTGAAAAACTTGACAAATAATATCTAACCGGACCCAAATCCTCTGTATATTAACGCTGTCTACACCCATCTCCCAGTAACCATTGTAGGCGCTGATATAAAAAACACAAGATCAATGGCTGAGATCAAATACGAGACATGCCCAAACCTTTTTAAATTTCCCGCAGGTACGGATCATAAGGGGAGTATTAAGTATTAAAGACCCGTTTGTTACGTAAAATTGATTTTGATAGAAATGAAAATAGATATAAAATTTAAAAGTATGTTTAGTATGTATGATAAATGAATTCTAATTTTTATATGAAAATACCATAGTATCCTTGTCACTGAAAAAATACTCTCCTTTCCCTCTCCTCCTTTGCAAACTGGATGGTATCCTTGTTCATCCATCGCTGTCGCAAATCAATCTTCGACCCTTTCAACCTCAATATCTCCAACCTTCCTTCGCTGACGTTACCCAACTCCATCAGCAACAACGCCTCGCCTTTCGCTTCTACTGCTACAGCAAACAATAGTGGTGTACTTGCGGCCATGGATTTTATCTCATAGTCGTCGAAGGAACCTTCGGTGCCTGTGCTCACTGGAGGCCAGTCGATTTGTGCTCGCCATGATATTAGATGTCGGCTAAACAAGTGACGTCTAATTGTGTGATGTTATTTTTTGATCAATAAGCCAACGGTTCATGATGTGACATTAGATCCAAATGATTATAACATGTGAACAATAGATGTATAGTATATGTCATCGGTTATTAATAAATAACCGACAATTATACATTTATAGTCGTTGACTATTACAAATTGATCAATACCTACTGTACAATTTAACGTTAGTTATTTTTGCAATTGACGCCAAATGTTCCTTTCCATATTAGTTTTTGTGTAATATATGGCGGTTATTTACTAATAATCAACTCTTAAGTGTGCTTTAACATTAGTAATTTTTGTAGTTTTGTAAAATGATATCATAGATAGGGCTGAGCAAAAAGCCCGAAATCCGGTGAGCCCGCCCAAACCCGCTAGTAATTTTGCTCGTTTGGGCCCGCCCGAAAGTGACCCGAAATGGGCGGGCGTAAACGGGCGAGCTAGTATACTAAACGGGACGGGCTACGGGCACACCATCGGGCTGCCCGTGCCCGCCCTTATATATTTATAATATTTTTTATATATTAAGTTTATTATAATATATAGATATTTGGCTTTGCAAACTAACGATTAGCCTTGGCTTGATGGTTGATGGCTTGGTTTAA
>JANTPZ010028488.1:0-10554 GCA_025593235.1 Vachellia pachyceras
CACCTTTGAAGTATGAATCTGAATGTTTTCGTGCGTTTTGTTGTGTTTACGTGCGTGTACGTAGCTACATGGATCTAGTTGTGAGCTTAAGTTTGAATCTTTGCTTGTCTTGAAACGAATCTGACCGGATAAAGCAAGCATTTTCAAAATTTTAGGGAATCTCACTTGTTTTTGTGATTATAGTTCGTGCGTATGTGTATGATTATATTTGCTTGACTTTACGAAAGCTCACAAATTTTAGGAAAGCATTTTCAAAATCTGAAATTTACTTGCTTGACTTTTTGTGCGTATATATGTATGATTTTGTGATTATTGTTTGTACGTATTTTTTATACTTGGATTCATATTGTTGAGGATGAAAAAAGGGATTTTTCACAAGTTTTCTGTTTGAGAATTATTGTTTGTATGTTGAATCAGGTGGGGTTAATAAAATAGAATAGAATTTTAAAAAAAACAAGAACAGCTACAGCGCCCTATATTGGTAAAAAAGGGCGCCGTAGCTCAGCCCTACGACGCCCTTTTTACAAATATAGGGCGCCGTAGCTCAGCCCTACGGCGCTTCTCCTAAAATAGGGCGCCGTAGGCCCTAACTTACTACGCCGCTCACATTTACCCCCCCCGAGAAAGGGCGTCTATTGGGTTAAAAATATGGCGTAAAAAGTACCATTTGTAGTAGTGGTTAGAGTTTGTTAGACATGATTAATTTTGATGATGTCAAATATAATAGAGCAAAAAGTTTTCATAATACATATTGATTTGACAAAGGTTTTTATAATGATTTGGGCATTCTTTTTAATTAGAGGATGATGTGGTTAAATGACCCAATTTGTATATTAAAATGTTTTAAATAGATGTTATATCATCTTTCATTGAATTACCAGTCATCTACACTTTTTTGGATGCTCAAAACCATTTCTTGAAGATAAAAGTCGAGTTTGATAAGTTTTTGGAGCTTCTTGAAGCAAAAATTGAGTTCAAGGAAGAAATTCCAAAACTCGAGTTCTGGATCATCAAAAACTCGAGTTTCAGCTTCTCAGTGTCAAAACGAGTTTTGGATCATCAAAAACTCGAGTTCCAACTTTTAAGTATCAAAACTCGAGTTCTGGGTGATCTAAAACTCGAGTTTCAACTTCTTAGTTTTAAAACTCGAGTTCTGGGCCATCAAAACTCGAGTTTCAGTCTCCTGGACTCAAAACTCGAGTTTTGAAGTCATCAGAACTCGAGTTTCAACCTCTCTATTTTCTGACAGCTCGATATACGTATGGTATTTTGCTCATATCTCCCAAACTACAACTCTGATTGATGTGAAACCAATTTTGTATCAAACTAGACTCCAAATTCGGTTCATAGACACCAAAACCAGCATCAAATCATGTCTTTTTAAGGAGATATAATTTTCGAAAGTTAGTGGTCGATTTGAACACGGTATTAGTGACCTTTTCTTATTGTATCTGTCATAACTTTCTTTATAAACAGATTTGTAATTGATTCTTGTTTCATGTGAAAGTAGACATACAGGGCTTTCCATTGATATATTATTTGGAAGGTTTGGAGTTGAATTGAGATACTTATGACCGTTGCAAGCTGAGTCAGGTGCTGAAAGCTGGATTGTGACCTGTGCAAGTTGAACTCATGAAGAAAAACTCAAGTTATGAATTTACCAAAACTCGAGTTTCATGATCTGAATTGAATCTTCTCACAAATATTTCAGTAAAACTTGAGTCATAAGCTTGGGAAAACTCGAGTTGTATTTTATGGTTCATAAAACTCGAGTTCCACATTTCCAAAACTCAAGTCTTGGGCTTCTGAACTTCATATCTAAAAATTACTTTTATAAAACTCGAGTTCCTGATTTTCCAAACTCGAGTCTCGAGAATATTTCAACTGAGCCAGTTTTTCACATGTTTTAGAACTCGAGTCTTTATTTTTCAAAACTGGAAGTTTTACAACTGGACTCTGAAACTCGAAATCAAAACTTGTAGTTTCAAATGAAAGTTTTTCAACTGTTCTTCAAAACTTTAATTGCAAATTCGAGTTACAGATGGAAGTTTCTCAAACCTCAAGTTCTGTTTCTGAAAACTGGAAGTTTTACTATTTGACCTTCAAACTCAATGTTTCAGAACTCGAGTTGTAAGATGTTGAAAACTCGAGTTGCATCTTTCTCTGACATGGCTTCTGACACAGCTACGCTAACGTCTACGAGAGCTTTCCGTTTTTATGCTTGGACATTTTGAAATCTACCCGCTCTCATAAATGCTCTATTAGCTCTTTCATTAAACTGTCCAGGTCGTCTGATAAGAGAATCTAAGATTTAATGACTTACGCAGCGCGAACATTGAACAGCATTATGATAGACGAATGAACGCGTAGCAGCTATGAGTAATGGGCAAAAGCTTCTCTCTAACGGCTATTCAAACTCTAAGCAATGGCTAGCAAATGAAGTATGGGCTATAAATGAAAAGTATTCAAGCCAGAGAAAAAGAGTTGAGAGAAGACAAAGAAGTTAGAGTCATTGAACCCATAAACAGAGCACAACTTTAGGACTCTGATAATTTCTTGTCCAAGAGCTTCAATGTCTATATATCCACTCTTTGAGAGAGTAGTTTATTGATTCATCCAAACTCATTGTATTTCCGTGAGAAACTCAAGATTGGGATCTTGAGATTGTTGGGTTGAGTTTAAGTTGAGAAAACAGAGCATGTTGGTCTCTATGCAATTTGTGAGGGGAGTGATTGTAAAGGTTTCTCAAGTACCTACAGTGCAAACTTGAGTGGGTTCATAAATGCCTGAAAACATTTATGGCGTTTTTCAAGTACCCACCGTGACAAAATTGAAATGGGATTCACAAGTGTCTGTGTTGACATTGTGATTGTAATGGTTTTCCAAGTACCTGGTTAAACTTGGATGATATAGTAGATTGAAAATCTCAGAGGTGCTCTGGGGACTGGATGTAGGTCAGAGAGGGTCAAACCAGGATAAATCCTTGTGTGCTTTCTGTTCTTTCATCTTCATTAACATATATTGTTTTTCACGAATGCAATCTGTTTTCAACCTCCAGCTTTTTCATTAACTCGTGATTTGAATTTTGTGATCAACTGAGTTTCGAAAAGAAAAATTTTACGACACTCAATTCACCCCCTCTTAGGTGACAGCCAGTCTAACAGAGTTTTGTACGAAAAGTCATGGTCATTCAAAGTTTGAAGAAAATCCTAGAAAAACCTGGAAAAATGAAAAATGACAATATGAACAATACTTTTTCAAACAATAAACTGTACTAATTGGGTAAGTTTCTGACCCAATGAGTATTTTTCCTCTATAAAGGACCTTATACAATTCAAATAGAAATTGAAACAACTCAAATTCAATTTTTCTAAAATTAGTTATGAATTTTCAAAATTGGGCAAAAAATCTGAAAAATAAGTGAATAATAACTCGTTTTTGAAAATTTTCCATTTCACTTCTTTGGTCATTCTAAGTTATTCAAGACCTAAGAGTGGTTCAATATCATCCTAAAATGAAGCTAAAAGGGTTAGTTAAGGTGTATGACATTTAGTGGTATCAGAGCAAGGATCTGGGTTTGATTGAGTTTGTTAATGCATTAGTTGTGCATTGTAATTTATTATGTTAAATGCCTTGCTATGTATTGGTTGCTTGGCATATTTGCATTATGTTAAAGGCTAGTTGGTAGTGACTTGTGCTTATTGCTTTATGAGTTATGCTTGATTAAATATTGATACATATATGTTCTGGAATGAATAAAGTAGTATAGTTAAGCATGAAAGATCAAAGCATAGAAGTCATGCAACCCCATCAGCATGGCACTGGGTGTGAGACATGTAACACCCACAGCCTAGAGGTCAGTTGTAACCAGAACTAGTGAGCCGGTAGAGATGCCAGTATCGGAGGAAAAGCTCCTCAGTAAAGAAGAGATTAAAGTGTGATATATGGCTGAAACATCGATTGAAAGAACCTTCTATGATTGAGCCAGAGAGGCCAATCATACCAGTAGAAAAAGAGGATCCATAAAGGGAAGAGAACCCTAGATACACTTCATCTAGATCAGGATTTAATACGATATTCTCATCTCAAGGTTTAAGCAAGATGCAGAGGCAATCAAAAGATCCAAGTTAGATTAAAGAGTTTGTCCATGGGAGATAGTTTCCGAAAAACCTAGACGCCATGAGTTTGACTATACAGAGCGTATCCTGGAATTGAATACCCGTGAGTTACAGAGCTATACTCTTCCTCAAGGACGAGGATTTTATTTAACCGAATAGAAAGGACCAGAGAGGCCTTTGAACTTAATTAGCCGCAGAAGGCGCAGCGGGGATGTCAGGGATATATTTTCCCTCAGTTGAAGTTGAAGTTAAAAAGTCCCCTAGTGATATTCCGGTAGTCAAAGAGTTCCCGAAAGTATTTCCAGAAGAGATCAACGGACTGCCTCCAGAGAGAAGTGGAGTTCACCATTAATCTAGTACCAAGAACAAACCCGATATCAATGAATCCATACAGAATGGCTCCAAGTGAGATGAAAGAGCTAATAGAGCAGATAGAGGAGCTACTAGAGAAGGGGCTTATCAAACCCAGTGTTTCACCTTGGGAAGCCTCAGTTCTTTTTGTGAAAAAGAAAGACGGGAGTCTTAGATTATGTATAGACTACTATGAACTAAATAAAGTGACAGTAAAGAATAAGTACCCATTTCCCCGTATTGATGATTTATTGGATCAGTTGAGTGGTGCCAAAGTATTTTTGAAGATTGATCTCATATCAGGAAATCACCAGCTCTGAATTAGAGTTGACGACATTTCTAAGATTGTTCAAAACCCTAACTTTGGGATGTTGTGAAATATGGTAAATTAACTATAAATGATCTGAGATTTTACAGAAAAATAGTTCACATTGCAAGCTTTAAAATGAGCCAAAGATTACTGGATTTGGAGTTTTGTACGAAAAGTTATGGTCATTCAAAGTTTGAAGAAAATCCTAGAAAAACCTAGAAAAATGAAAAATGACCATATGAACAGTACTTTTCATGCAATAAAATTTACTAATTGGGCAAGTTTCTGACCTAATGAGTATTTTTCCTCTATAACGGACCTTATAAGCTTTAAATAGAAATTGGAACCACTCAATTTTGATTTTTCTAGAATTAGTTATGAATTTTCAAAATTGGGCCAAAAATATGAAAAATAACTAAGTGAATAGTAACTCATTTTTTAAAATTTTCCATTTCACTTCTTTGGTCATTCTAAGTTATTCAAGGCCTAAGAGTGGTTCGATATCATCATAAAATAAAAGTTAAGGGTTAGTTAAGGTGTATGACAGCTTTAATATGGTTTTTGCATATGAGAATTCAAGTTTTGAGTTATTGTTTATGACTGCTGCATATTTCTTTTAAAGAAAGTACTAGGCGATTGGCTTGAATCAAATCGCTGCATATTGCTTCCACTGGAAGAACCTGAAGCCAAATCTAGTTGCCTCATACCAAAAGTTTGCTTACTGCTTCCACTTCCTGTAAGAGATGAAGTACCCTAAGCTTGGTTTTGATTGATAATTCCATCATTAACATCTCTAGTAGCAGCAACATGAGAAGAACTCGAAATTGGGTTTTGATCTAATTGTTGCATATGTGAATTCAAGTTTGATTTATTATTAGTGGTTGTTGCATACCAGGAGATTGGCTTTGATTAAGCTGCTGCATATTGCTTCCAATTCCAACATTAACACCACCAGTAGCAGCAACATTAGAAGAACCTGAAACTGGGCTTTGATATGGTTTTGCATATGAGAATTGAAGATCCGAGATATTGTTTGTGGCTACTGCATATTTCTTCTAAAGGAAGTACTATGCGATTGGCTTGGATCAAATCGCTGCATATTGCTTCCATAGAAAGAACCTGGAGCCAAATCGAATTGCCTCATATCAGAAGTCTTGTTATTGCTTCCATTTCCTATAATAGATGAAGGTACTTGGGGAGGAAGCACATGACCTAAATATTATAATTCCATAAAGAATTACAAATTAAAATTAGAATCATTACAAACAACTTAATTAAAAGAAAATAAAACTTTCGATCCTTAACCTAGATGAATTTACTACTTCTTTAACCTAGACTGTTAAAGCTATATCTTTACTAATTCTATAATCATACCATGTTCAGGTGGTTGCATTTGCATTAAATGGTGGGCAAGTTGATGATCATGATGTTGATACCAGAGATCGACATCTTCTATCGTGAAATGGGACTAGGGAGGAGGAGGATAATTAATCATAGAAATCGGTTCTAGAAGTTGGACTTTGTTAGGGTTTTGAGGAAGAGGGTTTGGAGTATAATTTTCATTTCCAGTTTCTCCCAGGTCAAGTAGAGGGGTTTGTTGCATTGGCACTGCATTCACATATTGCTTTCCCTTATTTTTCTTTAAGTTTTCTCTATGTTTCTGAAAGACATACAGAAGAAACCATAATTAAAATAATGATAATTATAACAAAAAGAACAACCAAATTTTTTTAAAAAAAAATTCTAAAGATATCATTCTATCTCATATAATATATAGAGCCCGGGGTTGAATGATTTACACTTGCTTTCAATATTTATATTTTTTTCTCAAATTGCATATCTTAAAGTGTCTTTCCATCAATAGAAATGATAATTATCAAAGGAAAAATTTTAGGAAAATTAATGTACATTTATTGCAAATTACAAATCACAAAGTTAACCAATTTATTCAATGTATATAAATTAGTTATCGATGTAAAAAAATTGAGTGATCAGTAGCTTTATCTCCAAGACATGATAGAATATTGTATATTACTTTGTTAACGATAATCACAACACAGCCACTTGCCCACTTCATCCTTCAAAATGAATTGGATTACACAAATGGCATATGCTCTATAAAAAAACAATAATGAAACAGTTACTTATTATAATGAAAATAAAGGAGAATAAGGAAGATGCTTACTTTCTGGGCCACCAAGTCTGTCCACAGCATGAAGAAACTGTTCATGGAGGAGCTGTTCTGTTTTTGAAAAAGATCTTTCAACATGATCCACAAACGCATTGTCATTTACGCCATTGTTGCTGTCGTGGTTGTTGATGCTATTCTCAATCGTCCGATGTTGTTCTCTCCTCCTACATGCATGTTGCCATAAGTTTCTCAGCTCATCCTCACTGCTCAATGGCTTCCACAATACAAAACATGCATCGTATCCAACTGTTTTCCCTATCTCATCACCTGATCTTTCAACCCCAAATATTACTGCAAAATACAAATAAATATAATGCAGCCGGTTATATTCTCTCATACATTAACACACACACACACACACACAGAGCTTACCAATGTGGGGAATATTTGTTCTCGATTGTTGGTCTCTGATGAATAGGAAGCCATCCATGTCAGGCAAGGAGACATCACTGATAACCAAGTTAAAGTCATTGTGTGACTGTCGCAAGAGTTCAAAGGCAGAAGCAACAGTGGAACGCTTAACAATTTGATAATAAGGATTTGAAAGCTCTCTCTCAATAATTGCTCCATTAGCAGCATCAATGCCCACTAAGAGGAGCTTCAAGCCATGAGGGAAATATGCAGCAAAGAGATCAATAAGATTATTGCCTGCCACATGCTGCATCTTGGGTCAATCTAAATCTTTCACGATTGACTCTTGGTGTGACTACACATGCCTATATAAGGAGAGTGAAAATCGGATGATAAAACTGATTTAAAAAAATAGTTTTTTTTTGTTAAAAACGGATAAAAGGATAAAAATATTATTTAAAACAAATTGCAAACTTCGAATTCGGGACCTACAGATATTGGTCCTGTGTGAACAAGAATATATCGGTCCCAATATCCAGTTATACATATATATAATGACCATATGAATATAATATATTTTATCACCTAATATCCTTAATTAGTATATCTCTTATTAAAAATTTTTAATCAACAAGTCATAATATTTATACTATTTTAGCCTTCTTTGATAATAACTTTAATCATATATCAACTCCTCTAAAATAATATCTTCATGAATCAAGATACTTTTCTGTGAATATCTATGATCAAGGATATTCACTTAATTGCTTTATGCCGGAATATCAAACGCATTATTAAGATATTTTCTTGGCACTCAGTGCAGAAAAATGACATTCAACAAGTTGCCAATGAAGATAAAAGATTTATTATTTAATTTATTTGTAAAAAATTTATATTTCAATAATATTTTTTGAAAATAAATTTTATGAAATTAATTATCATATAAATATAAAAAAAATTACTGTCTAATTAATAATATATTATAGGGTTAAGGTAGAACATGCCGCCCACAAGCTCTCACCAACCAAGCCGATAGTTCAAGCGTCGTTCTTAATTGTGCATGCGAAGGTGCATCCAATCAAAACCCCGATAGTTCAAGCGAAGTTGCTAATCCCTCTTCAAATGATTATGCTCCAGCATTAGTGACCCAGAACCCTGTTTCCGTCGTCATCATTGGCCAGTCAGTTTGGAAAAAACAGATTCGACGACGCGGAGAGATAAGGAAGAGGTGGGAAGAAGATGGCCGAGAGAGGAAGTGATGGCACTGATAAACATGAGAAGCAGCACGAATGAAGAGAGGGAAGGAACTGGGAGTAGCAGGGTTCCTCTGTAGGAGAGGATATCGGAAGGGATAAGGGAGAAATGGGGTACAAGAGAAGCGCCAAGATGTACAAAGAGAAATGGGAGAACATCAACAAATACTTCAGGAAGACGAAGCATCTGAGCAAGAAAAGGTCCATGGATTCTAAACCTGTCCCTATACTTTCATCAAATCGCTTCTTTGTCTTCTCAGTGAATGCTTCACCCTCAGCTTATTTGACGCAGCAACCAGTGCCTCTTTTTCCAACTTCCTAGCTTTGTGGATCATTCATTTTCTCCATTTCCCACCTCTCCCTCCAGCTTTTACATATACACCTCTCTATCCATCATTAATAACAAGGTCTTAGTGTTCGTACGCGCGCCCAGGAGTATCCATTTTAGGGAGAGCATGCACCCACTTCTGTTGCATTAATTGGTTACTTAATTTGCAATCATTTTTAGTATTATTCTTACCATCATGAAAGATTTAAGAGCTTCCTGGAGAGGAGATTGTTGTTCGTGACTGGGGAGTGTTAGCGATGGGGCGGATCTGGGAGTGGAGGTCAGTGAAGGACAGAGATGAACTGGGAGAGGGAGAGAGAGATTTTCAGATCTGATGTGACAAAAAAAGTGACTGGATGACATGTTGGCATGCTACTTGAGGTCAACTAACTTTTGACCGTGTGAGTTGTTAATTTGGAGCGACATTGCTACATTTTAATGTATATTTATATAAAAATGAAATGCAAATATATAAATGTATATATATTTATATATGTATAAATAAATATAAATGTTATTAGTTTCTAATAATACTATATAAGTGAGAGTGTGTGTAAATATATCTAAATGTGTATATATAAATATCTGTAATTTATTATATAGCATAATATTTTGTATATATAATGTGTATATATAATGTATTTAAATATGCATTTAAAGTATATAAGGTCATTGCAGCTCAAATAGCAAAAGTTCAAGTTGGTGCTTAAAGGGTCTGAGCTTTTATTCCCGGAGTAGTCAAACTTTAAAGCTTATTAGCTAATGACATGTGGTGTAAGTGAGATGGAATACATGTAGTGATGTGGTAGTTGTCTATGACATGGCGCATGCCGACCGATGATGATGTGGTAATTGCTGGAGTAATTATTATTTTTAATAAATGTGATACTTTTGGCAACAACAAAAAAGTTATAGTTGAACTATACTTCGGCAGCGACTTTTTTATCACCGCCTAATATGACCTTCAACAATGACATATTTTTTCTCGCAGCCAATACTTTCAACAAAAGTTACTACGATTGCGACTTGTCACCATTGAAAGTCAATTTTTTGTAGTGACTTAAAATAACTTCTTTTGATGATGCATTTGGTGTAGGTTCTTAATTTTTTATAAATTAAATTTGCTTTTATCCGGCTAGTATGTTCACTTAAATTCTTATAATGATGTAGGTCTATGAAGATATTTATATTGTTATTCATCATGCTTATATGGATAAGTTTGAGCTTGAAACATATATGGAGGAACCAATAATAAAACCTAATATTGGAATTGATTTACACATCTTGAATTGGTGGAACAATAATGAACAACAATTTCATATAAACTCCTCCGTATTCCTGCATCTATTAACAATGAACTCCCCTAAATTCTTACATTTGTGTCTACGATTCCATATGATTAATTTTGTACATTATTTATCCACATAAGTTTGAGGATTCATATACACAAAAAATAATTTATAAGAGGATATATATTGATAGTTGTGGGTTATCTGCATAGGTTTGAAAGTTTAGCTAGGGAGGTTCATTATTAAATTTTAATGGTTAGAATAGAGTTATGTGTATCTAATCCAAAGTTCAAAAGATATTTATGTATTCTAGCTTTTATCGTTAGCACTTACCATAATATATATCTTACCATATCATCAATA
>JANTPZ010028490.1:0-10863 GCA_025593235.1 Vachellia pachyceras
GTGTGGCTGTGTGCAGCAATCTGCATTCTTCTGGGGATCCCAATTCTGAAAGTGAATGTAGTCTTCACTGCTATAACTTCAATATGTACCATAGGATGGGTTGGTGGGTATGCAGTTCCAATATTCTCAAGAATGGTTATGTCTGAGAAGAACTTCAAGCCAGGGCCTTTTTACTTAGGCAGAGCAAGAAGACCAGTTTGCTTAATAGCATTCCTGTGGATTTGTTACACTTGTTCTGTCTTCTTATTGCCCACATTGTATCCTATTACATGGGAAACTTTTAACTATGCACCTGTTGCTTTAGGGGTGAGTTTGGGTCTAATATTGCTTTGGTGGCTGTTGGATGCAAGAAAGTGGTTTAAGGGACCTGTTAGGAATATTGATCTTCAGAATGGTGAGGTATAGTAATTTTATTTTCCTGAACAAGTCGTTAGGTATTGGGATTTAATTTTATGATCTTCATTGATACTTTCTTGTCACCATCTCTGTTTTCTGACTTATGTTTTTGTAAGGTCAATATTGCGACCCTCATTTATTAGTGAACAAATGTCACAGTGGCACAAAGAACCTCCCCTATGCAGGGTATATGATGTGTGAGTTTCCTTTATAAGAGGTTGTAGATGAATATATGTGAGTGGGTTTGTAATTGTTTCTTAAAAAAATGTTAATAGAAACTCATAGGTTTGAATGTAAGTATTAATGTTTTAAAAAGATCAAATTAACAATATATATATATATATATTAGCATGTTCACAGTAAATTTTGATATGAATGCCAACAATGCTATCTAGGATCACTATATATAGCTCTTGGTGAATTTGTCACTGAAACTAATTTATTTGATATTATTGATGAGGGATTATAGAGGGACCATTATGTTTTTTTAGATTGATCCGTTTATTACCTTTTCCCCATGCCTATTTCGTCTTGAGATTTTAGTTCATAACAACAATGTCTGTAATTTGGTTTATTCAAGTTTTTAAAACAAATCTACTTCAAAAACCTTTTCCATATATAATTTAAAGAGAAATCTTAAAATTCAATTGTAATATTCAAAGTCTATTTTTTTAATTAAATATTTTTGAAGTAAATAGTATATGATTGAATAATTAATTACTTGACCAAAATTTTAATTTCACGTAAGTTTCATAACAAATACGTAGGCAACTAAAAAGAAAGCGAAATAGACAAGTAATGATGAGTCATGAAATAAAAGCCCTACATTAGAACAATTAGAACAGGCATCAGTTCTATTTTATTTATAGATATGTGGCTACAAGTACATAAAAATTATTCATGACAACAACAAACTAAGGAACGACTTCCCGAAAGCGAGTAAAAGGACTGGGAAGTGTCCGAACCTTTGAATTCAGCTCCCTCACTTCTCTTAATTCCTCAACCCATAAACTGTAACTTGAGTTCTTTGCCAGAACGTCCTCAGACACACTCTTATTTTCAATCAGTTCCTTTGCATACTTGTCAAACTTCTCTATATTCTGCCACAATAAAACCACGTTCATTTCCCCTTCGCTTCTCACTCTACTCAACCAGTCCCTTGCTTCTTCAACCTTTGCCCAAAAGCATGAGTCTTGAGTCAAACTCGCAAACTTGCTCCTCTCATTAGTTTCTTCAGTGGTAGCCTCTTTTTCCATCCACCACCTGTCAAAGATCTTATATCTTCTCTCTCTTCCATGCTCTAGGTAATGTCCCTTTGTTTTGTGCATCTCCTTTCCGTAGTACTCTGCGATGTCTAATGGCTCTACCAGGAGCTGATAGAAGTGAGCAGTGTTGACCCATTTTGACCGCTTGTTAAAATCACGAGGTAGTTCATTGTTCTCCAACATTTCAATCACGTTGTTCCAGAACCTGGCTAGTTTGTGACGGTTCATGTTGACCTTCATGTCTCTTTTTGTGGTTGTGGAGCCCCTTCTCTTGAAGGAGTCGTAGTAGCCCAGTTCATCATCTGACTTATCACACCATACCTTGTACCACTCTATTTCAGCCCTGTATGGCACATACTTGGACAATGTTACCGCTAAGTTAGCAGCATTCAGAGTTGGTGAACGACCCTTTCTTCGGGTCGAACTCAAGCACTGCTTGAAAGGTAAAGCAGCCGGATCCTGCAGGTTACATGAAAAGTAATTTGTCAAGTAAAATCAACTTCTGCTATTAGAAACAGTCAATCATGTGTATTTGATATTGGTAGAAAAGCATTAATACTATTATTAGTTGTTACAGTTTAATAAGTAATTTCAACTTTGATTTTTAATCCTTTAGTTATAGAAGGAGTTAGTTAGAATTTAACAGTGTTAACTTTTAGTTAATACCATTAGATACATGGACCAAAAACTAAAATTCGTTAAAAATACAAAGACAGAATGAGATCTAGTTTTGATCCATGTACTTATACGAGTTTCGGTTTTATTCCCTATAGGCATTAATTCATATACTAAAACCTTATAAAAATATATCATGAAAAATCACGATTTAAATTTATAATGAGCAAAACCAAAGTGATATCAAACTTTAGGGGTTAACAATAATATTAACCCAAAAATAACGAAGATAGCATCTGTATTTACCTGGCTTGTAATTCCAGAGGATTGAAGGGCCAATTCTAGCCCTGCTTCATAGCTTGAGTCAGGGACATTCACCTGCATGGAATTTCTCTGGTTCAAGGATTGCAGAGACAGTTTACTTACATAATCTGCATACTTCAAGTGGTCCTTGATGCATGAAGCTGGGGAACTTTTTGCCAACAACAGATGCATCATCTTTATAACCGTGGCCGTTCCATCCACACACACAACTCCTTCATCAGAAACAAAAAAGTAGCTTCCAAACGGATGAAACAAGACTGATGGCATAGAACTTTCTCCATCCTGTGATGCTGCATTGTTCAAGTAAGCCATCACAAATGAGAAAAGATCAGCTTTTTCTTGGTCAGAGATTTGAGACCCAAAGTTGCCCAAGTCAGGAAAAGTCATGGAGAATTGCCAGAACTGAAGCAGGGAAGATATCTGAGTAGTGAGAAGGACTATAGGAGCAAAGAGCAGCCTAGGCATAATATCATGCTTTGATACCACGTGACAGAAGTTGCCACCCCATCTTTCTTTGAGAATGGCTTTGGAAAGAGACTCGTTACCCAGTAATGGCGAACCATAGGTTATGCATAAGACTGACATGGAGGAGGAGATGGATTGGAGGTAAGACAAAAACCAAATAGTACAAAGAGAGGCTATGGCTCCTCCAAGAGAGTGGCCAGTGATGATGATTGATTTGTTATTGGGGTTCCCCATGATAGCCATCATCTGAAAAGGAATATTTCTACAGTTAGGAATGTGAATCCAGATCAGAAAAAAGATTGAGGAACAGTTCAAGCAAATTACCCTTTTCAGAATGGTAAAATTGAGAATTTAATTTACAAGTTAAAATAGAACTGTCCCTTCAGGTCAAAATATCTTAGTCCCAGAGTTGACCATCCTTATTTTCATTCAAGTTGTTTATTTTGAATCAAATACCGATTTGTTTTGAATCAAACACCGAATGGGGCACGGCTTCTTTCTCTTCTTACAACTCAATTATTTGATGAGACTTGCTCCCAAAACATTGAACAGCGAAGAACATATGAAGCAGAACAAGCAAGTCAACGCCCCCTTCTTTGACACGATCAATCCAATCACTTCAACGTAGTCTAAATTAGTAAATTATCGGTATTAATATATGGTAAATTGGAATTAACCTGCAAATCACTCGAACATCCTTCCGGTTGTTCCACCCGTATATGAATCAACATAATTTCACTATTGGGTGGGACTAATATGTACAGAGGCTGAATATTAATTTTTACCATAATTTAAATTAATATTTATTTATCTGTGTTTTGGATTTGATGGGTCTCTTGGACAATATACATATTGCATAACGATGTAAAAAATAGCTAAATTAAAAACCAATCTTATAAGAAATAAACCAATGAAAGATAAAGTATTGACAATTGACTAACATTTCACTTTCCAAAAAAAAAATATAAGGATTAAAGTTAAATTAGCATGAGGAGAAATTATCGGGTCTTGAATAAAAACGGAATATATAAATAATTTGGTGGTGCACCATGGATGCTTTAATTTCTATTTTATGACCAAGAACAGTAGAAAATTGAAGGAAGCTTGCCTTTTTTATGGGTGGTTGGAAAAATGCTTGCCTCTATTCTAATTATTTATATATAGCATTATCTCTTTGATGATGCAAGCAAAGAGAACGATAAAGTAAAAGTCTATACTTTCTAATTGGAATATTAGACCCTTTCCTGATAAACGTTGCTGGGATGAAAAATTGTGAGGAAAGAAAAAAGAAAATGGGAGGAGAAAACGTGAATAAAAGAAAGAAGTAGGGAGAAAATAGTATCACTCATCTTACTTAAATGGATGAGAGAAAACAGAAAAAATAAAATAGATAAATAGTTGAATGATTAAAATATTTTTAAATAAAAATCTTTTTTATAAATAGTAACAAGTAAAGTATACTTAAGATATATCAAGTATGATATCAAATTAAATATGATAATGAAAAATTATATTATCATTAAATAATTTAAAATCAAATTATTTATTAAATATATCTTTTCATATTATTATATTTCAAAACAAAATAACTTAGATAAAAATATATTATATTTTTTAAAGTTGTGAGGTTTTAGTAAGCAATTAAAAAATAAATTAGATATTGAAATATATCTTAGAACATATTCTTTTAAAAAAAGAAAGTCATATGTCAGAATTTTAAAAAAGTTAAATGTTAAACTTAATGACTTAAAATAAAAAAGTAATGAAAAGCATGTGGATAGATAAAGAAAAGAAGTTTTCTCTCAATTTTCTCTCCATGTGTAGAAAGAAAAGTTGAGAAGAAAATATAGCGGAATCACACCCCATTTTCTCTTCAACTTTTCTTTCCTCCCATTTTTTTCCTATTTTCTCTTTAAATTTTCTTTTCTCCCTCATTTTCCCCCATCCAACCACGTACAAATGAAGGTGCTTTGGTTGGTGACGGCTCTTGGGTGAAAAGCGATGGTCTTTGCGTCCATATACGAGACCTGAGAAAAAAGGTTGAGGTTGCTGTGTGGTGGGTTGGAAATGAAATTTAAAATGGGTAGAAATGAATTCCATCATATAACCTATGGAATTATATTCAATTCTATAGAATTGATTTTTTGGCCCCTCATTTTTGTTTATATTTATATCCATTTTCATCCTCATTTCCATCTCCATTTTCATTTCTATCTCCATCTTCATTTCCATTAAAATCAATTCCAACATACCAAATCAGCCATGAGATATTTCAGAGAACCAACGTACATTTTTATAAATAATTAATTCAATTATTTTTGTTAATATTTAAAAATTATTTATTTATCTATTTTTATTAAGTTGAGGCAGTGTATGTGTTTCATTTCGATACGGTTTGTTGGAATAATCATTTTCTTGTGGTCTAGCTAGCCTTTTTTTTTTTTTTGGCCTTTTGCTATGGATACCTCACTTTCAGCGACACAACACATACAGAGCACGCATACACTGGGAAACTTGTTGGAAAGGGGAAGGCACCAGGTCGACGAGTGGGTGGGGCAAATGGCGCCTTCAACTTTCCTACTTCGACATCATGGATGGATTGCTCTATAGCCAATAGTGATCAGCAATAATAACCTATAATCTCCCACTAACTTTGATATATTACGAACTCTTTTCTTTAATGTAAGATACAATTAATTTTTTATAGTAATAAAAAAATTAAATAAATCATTTAATTATAATATATATTCTGATATATTCATATGTATAGTTAGATTACATATCAATTTATAAATCATACAAATTAATTTAAAAATGGTAGATATATTAAGTTAATTTTTTTAATCTCCCTCAAAAATCAATTAACTTTTATATTAAATAATATTAAACACTGAAGGTAGTAATTTGCATGCAACAGAGAAAGTGCCAAAATTGCTTGCTCATCATTCTCAGCCCCCAATCTAGACGGCACGAAAACTAGGCGGAGGCTTTGTGTCAATCAATGGAAGTGATTCAACCCACAAAAATTATAATTAAAAAGGAAAGAAAATACATACTAAAAGCAAAAACAATTTTTTTTTTGTTTTGGAAAAAGGGCATAGAGTTAAAAACGGTGCAAAACTTATGGTAAGCCAGTCTTCGTTCTAGAGATAAACATATCCTTCAACGAATCTCTGACAAGTCACAAATATATGCATTAATTGTCTCCAAATATAATTTCGCCTCGGTTTACTATTTCTAGATTTTTTTTTTGCTGCGTTGATTTTCGAATATACTTCTAAAATAAAATATTAAAAATATTTTCTTGTGATTTTTCATACTCTTCTTTTTTGCCCTTAAACTTCGGTTCTCATTTTTAGCATCTTATTTTGATCCAATTTATTTTTTTAATGAACCACTGGCTAATGGTAAATTATGTTTTTGCATGTGTTTTTTTTACTAATATCCTCCCTTAAGTGATAGAAAGAAAATAAGAGATAAGAGAAAACATGAAGAGAAAATGGAAGAATAAATGAGGTTTATCTCGAAGATAAAAAGTTGGAGGAAGGAAAAGTCAGCGAGAAAATGAGACGTGGGTCTATGAGTCTCATCCTATTTTCTTCTCAACTTTTCTCTCCATACATAAAAAGAAAATGAAGAGAAAACTCTTTTATTTTATCTACCCATATGTTTTTTATTAACTTTTATTTTAAAGCATTAAATTTGAAATCTAACTTTTTAAAATCATGACTATGTCTTTATTTTTTTAAAAGGATAAACTTTAAAATATATTTTAATATCTAATTTATTTTTTATTATCTACTAAAATTTCTTTAACATTAAAAAATATAATATATTTTTATCTAAATTATTCTTTTAAAATATAATAACATGAAAACGTATCTTTCATAAATAATTTGATTTTAAATTATTTAATGATATTGATGACAATATAATTTTTTCATTCTCGTGTTTAATTTGATAGTATACTTAACATATTTTAATGATACTTTAATTATTCAACTATTTATTAAAAGATTTTTGTCTAATGATATTTAGTTATTAAACTATTTATCTATTTTCTTTCGTTCGTGTTTTCTCTCATCAATAATATCTTCTCTCTATTTTCTAATCTCTCATTTTCTTTACTCTTGTGAGTACTTCTACAGGATGCTAACCTCCAATCCAACACCACATAATTTTACATTGGACGTGGCTATCCTATCGCTTGACAAGAAAATGCTTTATCGATTTGAAACTAAACAAGATGTGTATATACCTACACAGCACACACAATATTTATGATATATATTATTTTTTATAAAAAAATATGGTTTCCTATTCAGTATTCACATTTTTTAACGAAAATAGCAAAGAGCTTCTCCTGTGGTTTGATTGATCGCATTATCAGAAATAGATGTCAAATCCATTGAAAATGTGATTTTACACCAATTGAAATAAACATGTTACAGAAGTTTTATGTCAATTTGTATAGGGAATGGTTTCAAAGAAACACGATCATGGAGAAGCTCACAACAAACTTGTGCGCGCGAAATAAAGAAATTCAGTTATATGAATCAAGATTACGATGGACCATATGATTCAGTGATGTATAGAACTTCGATTGAGGTTGAGGCGAAGAGCGATCGATACGCACCTGATTTTGGAACGGTTTGAAAATTGACCAGAAGAGATTGAGCATGCCGGCGTGAACCATGACGGGGTCGGCGTCCTCACCTTCTTTGCTTAGATCCGACGAAAACAGAGTAACGTCGCTCACGCTAACCAAGGGCACCAACTGTCCCCAGCTGGGCCCCGAACCGCCGGCCATTTGGATACCGGAAAAGGCGAGGTAAACGACGTCGCCGATTTGTTCCGTCAGGAAACTTCCAGGCGCGGCGGCGTTGGCGGAGCTGCACAATCTCCATGATTCCGGTATCAATGGCGTGGAGGCGAGGAATGTCGCGAACATCTCTCTCGACTCAAATCTAGAAAGAGAGCGAATTAAAAAGTAAATGAGGTTTGGCTAATTCAATTCACATCGCTAGAAATTTCCTATTCATTGAGTGAGATGAGATCGAGTCATAGAGAAAAGAGTGAGTACTTACGGTGAAGTTTCGATGTCCATGGGACGATGGAACAGTCGCTTTTTGATTCTTCCTCCAAAAGAGTCTTCGAAGAGGGGGGGGGGGGAGGAAAGAGAATAGAGAATGCTTTGAATGAAATGGAGTGAAATGAGAACGTTTGAACAAGTCTTCCTAAAGTAGGCTATGAAAGTATAAAAGCATACAATTAATTAAGTGCTAACTTTGTTAATCACAGTTTAATTTGGCCTAAAATTATGATTTAGCCGCGGGACTCAAAATGGTCAATTCTTGAAATACTGTGCTTGATATGGTAGTGGCTTGTAGGAATTTAGGCCTCACACTTTATTTTTCAGTAGTTATTAGATAAACTTTTGTTTTTTTTTTTTGCACAAGATGCATTTGCTTCCTTTTTTATTGTTGCTACCATTTTCTTGTTAATTGAGATGGACATAAAGTTGGAATGATGCACCGCACAACATTGTATGTGTTTAACAACAATTTTTTTAAATAAAGACGTGTAATTGATTTTTGAAAAATTTACTATCAAACTCTAAATGAGAGAATTAATGAATAAAATATCCCAAAAATTAGTAAAATTACCATCAGGTCATAGTAACAACTAGTCCGGTTGTTATTAATAACATCATTAACCGTCAATAACAACCGTACTAGCTGTTGTTAAAACCTTATAATATTTTTGTCAACATTTAGTACTTTTTGTTTATTTATTCTTGTTATTGGGATCTAATTATAAATTTCCCTTCATTTTTCATCTTTAAAATGAATTTTTATTTATTGATTTATTTTCTTGATACATCAAAATGGGTTGATCCTTGGCTTCTATTCACATTCCATCCTTGTAATGTGAGCAGTGTCAAGTGACTATTTATTCAGTTATTATATATACGCAACAAATTTCGAATAAATATAATATATAAGATTAATGGAGTGTATCAACTACCAAGTGAAAGACTTTCTTAAACTTAACAAAGTACAAAATGAGTCCTTTAGCATAATCAATATATAGCTTATTTAACCGACTTGGAAATGATGAAAAAGGATAACGAACTAAAATTTAAATTCCCACCTGAAAATATGCCTACATTTAATACTTGATAGTATCTCGAACAGGATTACCTCTAGACTCTCGTAGAACGATACATTTACTTGAGCAAAAAAATATGTACTCTTTCCGGTCCTTTACAAAGCTACAACTATTAAAATCAAGCAAAATGAATTGGTGGTTAAAATTAGTTAAAAACAATAAATATGTAAGAGATGTAATTTTTTAATCATACCCTTATTTATAAAAATGATGAGTATGAAAAATGAGTGAAAAATAATATAAAAGGGACATATAATTAATGGAGGTAAATATTTTTAGATAAAGTCATATTGTTGCATATGGAAAAAAAACCAACCCTCTTATAATTTGACATTTGCATTTTCTGATTTTTTTTTTTGGTTATAAAAATTTTAAAAATTCCATCTTATATTTAAAAAGAACAAATGTTATATGTAGTATATATTCAACTGTCTCTGAGTTAATTAATAAAAAACAATGGGGAAAGAAGATGGTAGAACATTTGTTGGCACGTTGATCAGAGCTTGACTTCAAATACGCGTGGGTGTCAGAGATAGTGTGAAACCAGTCTCACATAATTGTGTCCGTACGCAAAAAAATAAATAAAATAAAAATAAAAAGTCGAAAAAGATCAACCAAAACGCGTTTGCGTTTTGTTTGGGGTTTGTGTTGACCGCCTTGTTCAATTTTTTACAAATTTACTTCCCTTGCGCAGCTCATATTCGTCTTATTTTTTTTATTACCATTATTTGTAAATAAGCGTAAAAAAATCACACCATCTTCGTTGTTGTTCTCAATAATAACCTCCTCTAATATAATTTTTATAGTTTCTATTTTATAAGTTAAAACCACCCATTTGAGAAATTTAACATCAGGTACTAAGTAATTCAATTAATAAACAAAATATTTTAAAGGTTAGTAAAATTATCATCAGATCCCAACTGAATCTGATTCGGTTCGCTGGTGAGGTTATTAGTGACAATCGAACCAACTGCTACTGGAACATGATCACATGATGATAACTTGCAATCTTTGGAACCTTTTATTCATTAATTCCTATATTGATCATGTTTAACATAGCGTTATAAAAATACGTTCATATAAATTGAAATAAAACTCTTGATACATATTAACTAAAAAAAGTAGCTTGTGTCGATGTTTGAGAAAGCTTTTCAACACTCAAAAACACGTTCAACAGTGTTTTTCGTAAAATGAGATAATCTCCTTCACACATTTACCTCGTAAATAGTAAAAGTACTTCTCCACCGCTTTACCAACCGGACACAATTGTAACAAACGAAGCACCATTCCTTGATCTGGAATAATGGGCATGACTTGTATTAAAAAAAAGAATAATGGGCATGATTGAAATCCATCAACTGACCCTAAATAAAAACATATTTATTGTCCTTTGTGCTTTTGTTATTGGGATCCACGAGCCTTTCCATCATCAAATCAGTTAAAAGTTAAGAGAAGGTAGTGGGAGGTTGAATTGGAAAGGTGGATCTAAAGTGATCTCTTCACTTATCTAAAATAGTTATTAGCTCTAACTCTTTTTTTTTTGGGTTGGCAAGCGAAGCTTGCAGGCAGGGGATCGAACCCCTGAAGACGTGCCACTTAGGGCAACACCAGTGCCACTGCACCACAA
>JANTPZ010028496.1:0-17034 GCA_025593235.1 Vachellia pachyceras
TTGCAAGAGGATGTGGTTGGCAGAAGCTTGGTGCATTTGTGAATCTTTGCACATATTATCTTGCGGGTGTTCCGTTAGCTGTACTCTTTTCTATAGCCCTCCACATGGAAGTAAAGGTAAGGTTCCATCGATTTCTGTTGCCCTCCAATTGAAACTACTAATGTTGAATGATATTCAGTTTGTCACTACTTGTTTTGAATAATATTTGGTTTATTGAACAAATAGGGCCTCTGGGTAGGTATCTCATTAGCATTAATTGTGCAAGTGGCATGTCTTCTATTCGTAACCATGTACACCAACTGGGAGAAAGAAGTAAGCCATCCTCTTATATCTTCAACTTTGTACTTGTGTGGTGAGCTGAGTTTCCTAACAAAAGCATTCATTTTCTAGGCTATGAATGCTGCAATGAGGGTGCAAGGTCCCATCGTCCCACCAAGTAACAACCAAAATGTTACTAACTGATGAAGCCGAAATTCTGAAACCAAGTAACAACAATTGTAGTCCCGATCTAATGGCTCCTGTATTAGAATTTTCATTCCGAATGCTGAAATTCTAGATCTAATTTTCTTTTCAGATTTGATCTGTCAGCGCTACAAAACCAAAGAGGGATTAAAAATTAATTAGCATCAGTTACATGGGTTAAATAATAAAAAAGATCCAGTACACTGCCAGCTGTAGTGAAAATATATTGTTATTAAAGTAGCATAAAACATATTCAATTTCTCTAATGTAGCATTTATTTTCTCAAGGAGGATATAGAAAGGGATTTTCTGGTTAATAATCTATCCAAGAATAAGGCCTATGATAGGGCGCAATGATGTCGTGTAATTCATGTAGCCAAAACCACCTAGTGAGATAAAGGCTTTGTTATTGTTGTAGCAGTTATTTTCTCACAGGTACGATCAGTATGGCGGATATTCACATATCAAAGGTTCTGTGTACATATTAAAGCATATTGAAACGAAATATGCCTAAGCAATAATTATCCAGCTGTAACTAGGTTGTCTTGCTGCTTTATTTGCAATCATATATCAAACCCATATCTTTTACTCCGTGCTGTTACTTAGATTAGTAATAGAGAGGGAAAGTGCTTATGTATCCAAATGATGGTATGCAAATAATCTAAAGAAAATCCAATTACAAGGAACACGACAAAGATCTGAAAAGCACGTGTGATGTGTTAGATGAGCTTTACGGATAACAATTTCAATTTGAATAATTTTAGCAGAAGGATTGCGGCTCAATATGCAAACTAACATTATAACCTGCTTGGCCAGTTGAATGACTAATATTATTTTACCTGTTAATTGTAGGCCTATTTGGAGGATTTAATCCAAATATAGAAAAGTCCACTGAAGTTGCAGCTGGATCATTTTTGCCTGTATTATCACCAACCTTTTGTATGTAATCACCAACATTGTCATCAACTTTATCTCCATGTAATGCATTTCCTTCAAGTCCATCACACCCTGGCATCACTCTCCTAGACTTTCGAGGAGGTGATAAAACAGTTGGGCCCTCATGTGGGTTGAAATCAGGAGCCTTAAGATCCTTCTTTGGGGCAGGTCTAGGAAGCTTATCAGGATCCGTGGGCAGAGGCACAGAGGAAAATACCTAAAGGAAAAAAGAAGACTAAATATGCAATAGAACACAGTTATTGAAATCTTTATATGGTGTTAAGACGCATAAAATACCTGTGCTCTAATGCCTGCTGCACTGAAATTCTAACTTTAGGATCATATGTAAACATCTTTGACAATAAATCTAAAGCATCATCACTTGCCATTGGGAATAAAGAACGCACAGGAGGAGCTGGAACATACTGGTATTCAACATAATCAGGAAGGTATACTATATCAGCCCACTGAGAAGGTGTTGGAGTCCCAAATGCAGCAAAGATCTTTCCTAATTGATCAATATCACTTGAACCCTATCAAGATTAAGAAAACATGAGAAAACTGGTTATAAATTTCAAATTATGAATGATTGATTATTAGCGCATAAAGAAGCACAAGAATAAAATCAGCGCACACAACAAATTACATCATCAAAGCACAAATAAGTTCTTGTAAAAAACAGTAGAAACAAATGGCCAATATGATGAAACATGAAAGCCAGATTAGATGAACATTAAATCAAAAGTCAATAACATTAACATAACCAGCAGCTTATTCAAATGGGAATATGAACAGTTTAATACGGTTAAGTGGATTTTTCTGTAGAAAATGGACAACTGATTACACTCAGAGATCAAAATCCATTATCTCATGACAAATATTCCAACATATCAATTGATTCTTCCTAGTCGCTGAGAATCTTCCTTTACCTGCAAAAAGGGTCGACGGAGCAGAAGTTCAGCAAATATACAAGCTGCAGCCCAAACATCAACCCCTGACCCATACTGTTTGGCCCCATATAATAGCTCAAGTGCTCTATACCACCGAGCTAAAACCTATTCACACAATAAGCACAAGTGTCAAGCACGGAGATTCATACACTTGAAGAAAGCATATCAACCCCTGACCCATACTGTTTGGCCCCATATAATAGCTCAGATGCTCTATACCACCGAGCGAAAACCTATTCACACAATAAGCACAACTGTCAAGCATGGAGATTCATACACTAGAAGAAAGCATAAAAGATTAACCTTGAAATGAAGCAGGGCATGCTTAATAATATGCAGCAGTTACTAATGGAAACAACTAAACTGATTGGAATAAAGAAACATTTGGCAGGCCATTTAAGTTGTAAGCAAACTTCCTAAATTTCACCATTCACATATTCTACTCAACTCATGTGTGTCACCATGAGATGATGATCCAAGTGAACAGAAAACCTAGAACACAAGCAATCAGAACTAAACCTTCTTCCACCAATTATGAGTTTTGAATCAGCAAAAGTTTTCTTTTCTTACCCTGTTTGCCCATTTTGAAACACAATAAACAATAGAAAGTAATTTATAGAAACATTATTTCAGACACAGACCAGATACTATTATGAGGATTTTAATGTATAGGCCACAGGTTTCCAGCCTATATTTGCTTAAAAAAGCGCTACTTGATCATATTAGGCAAATCATTATAGTGTAAGTCCCCTGCTAGTTATGCATTATGTAACATACAAATAAAAGGGAGTATTGCTAAATTGTGGAAAGAGAATTCGAAGAAAGTGGGATAACAAACAGAATTCCGTGAATTATCAGTTCAAAGTATTACACAGAATGTTGAGTTTTATTTAAAAGAAAGGAACTAATCCCGAGAGCCAATAAGCCAACAAACAGGTTCCCACATTGAAAGGGATCAATGCACTCTGAATAAAGAAGCAAACCTGATGAGTAAACCTTCGATCTGGGCTCCCGAATATCCTTGCTAAACCAAAATCTGCAAGTTTCAGCTGCCCATTTGGTCCTATCAACAAGTTATTTGGCTTCATATCCCTGAAGATTTATTAGCAAACTTTTCATTCATCACTAGAAAGCACGTAATATATATATTTCGTGAACAAAAAGCAAGATTTACCTATGCAAAACCCATTTCTTGTGGCAATAAGCAAGACCTTTAAGAGTCATTTGAAGGTAGGATTTTATATCAGCTGCCGAAAGAAAAATATTTCGATCTCGTATAACAGCTTCAAGATCCGTCTCCATGAATTCAAACACTAGATGCAAATTCCCTTTATGTGGGAATGCATCAATTAACTCAATAATATTGGGATCTTTGAGCTCTTTGAGCAGTTTAATCTCCCTAAGAGCTGTGAAATTGACCCCTTCCTTCTGCTTGCCAAGTCGAATTTTTTTAATCGCAACTGTCTGTCCTGTCTATTCAAGCATTGAGTTCATTTATATAAGAGCACCAACTGATGAAAGGATGCCACCTTTGTGTCAACAAAGGGTAAGATATTCTTGTTCATACCCTATGGCACATATTCAAAGTCCAGAGAAGACAAGAAAATAAACACCCTATGCGAGTCATTGAAACTTTAGAAAAACAAGCTATCAAAAATCAACCAATAAGGCTCGTCATTCACACTAAGATCAAAACATATTTTCAGAGTCATATTCACTGACCCAATTTCCTCCCTTTTTCGTTTTAAAATCATGTTTCTACGAACTGCGAGATAATTTTGTTCCAAAATAAATTAAAAATGAGCATAAAAAATTAACCGGTTTAATTCGGGGTTACCTTTGTATCAATGGCTTTGTATACGACTCCATAGGTACCTTCACCGAGGACTTCGCGCCTCAGGTATCTATCGGCAACTTTCTTAGACCCATCGAAGTCTGACATTTTCACCCCCCGCCCCCCCACAATTGTTTGTCCTGATCGTATTATCGAAGCTAATTCAGCTTAAAAATTAAGAATTAGCAAGCAAAACATTGCGAACTAATTAGGGCTTTGGCGAGAAAAGCAATCAAGATGCAAGAAGGCTGTTGAGAGCACCATCAAGCTTTACTGAACACTGAAAGCCAGGCTAGCAAAAAGTGGAAGAAGCTGAAGGCCGCCCCAACTCTTGTCCCTTCCATTTTCTTGGTTAGGCGCAGCATATTATGAACGGCGCGCCATTTGCCCTGAACAGAAGGACGCATCTAAACCCTCGATCCATGAGATCGTGGCCATCCATTTCTTCCCTATGACACCTGTTTTACACATTTTTCAACTGTAACGTCCCAACGGTGTCGTTTGGACCTATGCAATGACGATGATGTACCTCTTTTATGATAGTAGTAGTAGCAGTAGGAAGATAGATGTTGGTAGTCTTTTTTAGATCTTGTGCCTGTTTTGCAGAAAAACGATGTAATTTTACGTAAGTTGAGGTAAATATGTGAAGGAGATTATCTCGTTTTATGGAAAAACGATGTTGAACGTGTATTTGTCTTTTTCCCATATTAGTTTCCATTCTACACATGCTCTTCAGTAAATCTTACAGTGTATTTGAAGTTGAGCAATGAGCTACTTTTAAGGAATCGTCACTTACATGGGATTTAGAATATAGGAAGTTATTTTTGAGTTTGAGTCTCATCCTAAGAACTTGATTGATATTTGATGAATCATATTAGTGACTTAGCGGCAGTTTGTTACATATACGGATTCATAAGCCTTAGTTTTTCATAGTAGCCAAAGATTAACCATATATATATATATATATATATCTGAAGGGATTAGAATAGTCATTTAACCTTGAACCATATGGAAATATAATATGAAACACAAACAGGAAATAACAAAACAAAAGTAGTCAATCCTAAAATTGAATTAGGAAACGGTGAGGCACATGAGACTTGTACATGAGTTCTTCAAGTATGGAAGACACTTGGAATTTACGAAACTAAAGTGGGCAATAATGAAATTAGAGTAAGAAATGAATTAAGCACATGAGACTCCATGAATTCTTCAAGCATGTTGGAGTACCTAAATCGTTTAGAATTTACTAAATTCAAGTAGGCAATGGGTTTGTTTAGCAGAACGTTTGGAAAAGTCAAACATACATTCAACAGTGTTTTCAATAAAATGAGATAATTTATTTCATATATTTACATCGACTTGCGTAAAAGTACTTCTCCACCGTGTTTCCAAATAGGCAAAATAACGAAACTAAATTAGGCAATCAAAAAATTGAAGTAGGAGATCGTGAGACTCTCATGAATTCTTCGAGCAAGCGGTATTTCTAAAATTTGTCAAAAATTACGAATATCATTTCAAATGTTCAACTCATCAAGGTATTCTAAATATCAAATGAAATAATTATTCTTTTGATTTTCAAACAAACAAATAGGATTCTTAAACAAACATTTTTTAAAGATGTGCAGTAAAAATTTAAAACAATCCTGAACAAATTTATCACCATATTCAAATAATTAATTAGAATAAAAAACATCTTCTGTTTTCTAATATATCATGTTTATTTGAATTTATCCCTTCCTTATAATCTGTGAACTTATTTAATCTAAAGCTATAAATTTAATTTTTTTTGTCCAAATTCATATATTAACTGTTATTTAAAATAATGATAAGGGGATAATTCAAACCATAGGGATATTAATATTTTTCCTTTTATATCAATAACTTTTTTTCCTATTTTAACCTGATATTGTAATCAACACTATAATTATATTGTGATTATTGGTTAAATAATTATATATTTCCACAAAGTATTACCTAAAAATTTCATCCTTATGATAAATTCATGGGGATTTAATTTGGAGTTCTCGAGCTCGAAACCAAATACGAGGTATTTAAAAATACCTCTTTTGATTGTTTAAACAATTTCTTTTATAATCACATATATTCTTCTCTTGAAAGAATACTATTCAATGCATTAAATATGAGTATAATTTTCAAGTGGGATTCAAACCTGGTTCACAGCAATATATCCAAGCTTCACAAAGTATGTTAAAACTGTTTTTTTTTGTAAGTTTAACACAAATGTGTTTATGGGCCGAGCCTGTCTTCTTATTACATGAATCAAGGATATGGGCCATTGTTCGGCCCATAGATAGTCATGTATGTTTCATCAACTAATTTTTTTTTGATACATAAAAGTTTAGGTGGGTTCGGCACCGGTCCCCCACCAAGGTCAGGGGCTGGCTCCAGGACTCTTTGAGCACTTACAAGGGACTTACGAGATTGCCTACCTAATGAGTCCTCACAACGGCAGAGGGAATCGAACCCACCTCCTTGTGGGAGTTGGGTCCGTTCCTTACCATCTGTGTCAAGCTCCTTTGGCTTCATCAACTAATTTAAACCAATGAAGGTTACTTCAGTTATTAGGCCCTGTTTATCAGTCAATATTGATGGTTGGATTGGACTGAAACTTGGCTGAACCTTGAATTCTTTTCTGGGTTAATACAATTTTTAGTGTCTCAAGCTTGTCCTCATTGTAATTTTGATTCTTCCAATTTAAAACTAGTTATTTTGCCCCATCAAATTTTATTTTATTTAAAATAATGATGTCTATAATTTGATAAAAATCATATCATATTAGCCCTTGAGGGATTAAAATCAAAATAAATATAAATTTAATAGATCAAAAATTGTATTAACCCTTTTTCATAGATTTTAAGAGATAATCTCTTTGATTTTTATTATAAGGCACCAACTAATAAGTATTCTTGGTACTTTTTATGAGTCACCAACTAGTTTTCAAGGAACGTTAAATAGTTCTTTCCATATATGCCAATATTTAATGGGGTGGTGAGTGGGGGTCATAGTTAATAAAGGCAATATTAAAAATCAATTAAATTTTAGCACAGATTTAATATTTCCAGCTGTTTTTATTGAGAGTTGGTAAATGTGATTTATAAAAACAACAAAGGAAGTAGATAGCTAATTTGAGGATATTAAGTAAATTAGTTAAATAAGTTATTTTCAATAAATAATTGTTGACTTTCTTAAAATATCCATGTTAATCATATGAATTGGACTACCAATTAATGAAACACCTTAAAATATACAAACAATAGAGATATTTAGAAGAAAATTATAAATTTAGGAAATAAAGTGATTTAGACTTTTACATTTAGCACCAAAGTCGATCTACGTATAGAACCCGTCTCTTCTTTGTGCCTTCCTCCAATGATATGCTATTTTTCCTGAGTTTGCCCTCAATTAATTCATGTAAACTTGTATGAAAATTGAAATGACAGTGTGCGTTGGGTATAATGGAGGGCTGGGGTGGCAATCAATCAACATTGAATTTAAATATTCCCTCATAATGATAGATACCCAAATATATGAAAATCATCATCAACCATTATTTCATATCCCATCAGCAAGCCATTGAGACAGCTCTGGAATCACTGGTTATTCTGGATAAGCAGATCCAAGGGAAGAAGTTTTTCGGTGGAGGCGGGAGATTGGGTATATTTGGACATTGTGGCAGGTCGGATCCCTCATTAGCTGAATGTTCTGGAGCAACTTGGAGAGATGGAACTGCTCACTCCATATTGGGTCCCTCATCTTCATCAATGGAGCCTCAACCTGCTGCAAACTTCACCCGTCAAAGGTTGCTTGCTTTACACAGATTCTGTCATTATGAATATAAATACATATATTCATGTCAGCCAATAACAATTAAACCATGAACGGGATATTCATACATACATATATATATATGAACCGTACGTCTCTCATTATGAATATAAATGTTGATGGATGAAGACCTGAGCTTTAATTTGTTTCCGTGTCAACTGGTTTTGATCGCCTGACCACCAGACTGGGTGTAAAATATTTGGACCCTAACTTGTGATTCTGTCGAGGTTGTGTGTTGGACAACAGTGTTTTTTGTAAAACGAAATAATCTCTTCCACGTATTTACCTCGGCTTACGTAAAAGTACTTCTCTATCGCGTCCCCAAACAGATCCCATATATATATATAATCTCCCATGCTCAGTGTCGCCACCCTTCACAAGGCTTGACTCGAACACGACCAGACTATTTAGGTTGGACCATCAAGCCTGTTAGACTTTAAAACTGTAGAAGGACCACGTTCATTCATTCGCTTTACCTTCTTTGCTAAAGGAGGGAAAAAAACATGGATTCCAACTTGAATTTGAATCCCTTCGATTAAACCACCACAACAACTAATAGAGCCTTTTTGGAATTATACAAGTTATTTTAATAATTGAAATTCAAACATAATTAAAATTCTTAAAGTCACTCTTGTGAAAAACATATCCAAACTAATCAACATCATTTTTAACCAATATCAAGAATCAAAATCACCACAATTATAGAATCGCAGTTGTTTACCACCAATCTGAACTGATTTGACAAAATAAAATCACATACCAACAATATTTTAAAATCATATCCATCAAAATCTTTGTGCGTGTATGATGTCAACATTAATAATTATATAATTCGAAAAGATAACTAATAAAACAATTTAGAAATTAATAATTAATTAGAATAATGAATTACAATTAACTATAATTAGTTATAATTATATTCCTTTTTTAGAAAATTTTATTATTATACTTAAATTTTATAATTATAAAAATTAAAAATTGTGCATAAATAATATAAATATACTTAAAAATTTTGCAATAATAATAACATAATATTATTAAAATAATTTATTAATATAAAATATTATTATTTATAGAATAAAGAATAAAAAATATAATGACCTAATTAAAAATAATGTAAAACTATAAGACCTAATTAAAAATTGGTCGAAATTATAATCATAATCTAAAGATTAGTTATCCCTTATCATATCTTAAAAATATATATGATGAAATCTTTAAGTATATTTCGATAATATATCTCTTAAAATATGTGGTATATATGGATTAAAGTGGATCCAACCCCTAAAATATTTCAATGCTCATATACTATTTTAAAGTATTTTGTAGTTCATCAATCGTCATACATCCTAAATTGATGAGCGAAAAATTACAACACTACAACATGTTTTTAAATTATTGAATACGTCTAAAAAAAATACTTCAAAACATGGGATAAGCACAACATGCACCTACAAGAATACTTCAATATTGTTTTTTCATGCTTATAAACAGACACTTTCTATTTTATAAAACCTAACTTTCAGCTAGACCTAGGTATAATATAAATTAAATTCTTATTTTACTAAATTATTATCAAATACAAAATTAATATTTTACTAAATATTTATTATTAATATAGTATAATTTTCGTCACATACATTATTAAAGAAATTAAATAAAATAAGAAAATAACTCGCCATTTAAAAGAAATGTAAGAGCATTTATAAAACCGCAAAAGTCCCTATCTGATTATAATTCGTTTTATTCATTTCTACGTATTTCAATTTTGGAGAGTTTTTTATCAAAATTTGGGAGTGCCTTGAAAATCAAGAACTTTTCTATAAACATAATCTAAAGGGATTGGTTTTTCCTTTTGGCCAGAAAAAGAGATTGATATTGAAATCAAAGTAAATATCTAGTTAATTGATATTTCCATCCCAAAATCTAACAATATCTTAGATATTTCAATGATATCTAGTCAGTTAATATTTCATACATAGTTCATTTTTCCTATTTTATTCATATGAATTTATAAATATTTTTAAAAAATATCACATGATCATATGTTATTGAGAAATTAAGGAATTTGACCTGAGAATAGTCCACATAACTTATACCTGTTTGCCTATAAATACATAGGCTATATGCTAATTAGTGATTCACATTTCACAGTTAAGCGAAATGGCTTCTTTAAAGGCTCTATTATGCTTAATTCTCTCTCTTTTTCTTATGCCTCAAAGTCTCGCAGCTAGCAAAGATACTTCTTCTACATTAGTTGTTAACATTGGCCCCGGGAAGCCAATCTCCAAAAACTTCTTTGGAGTATTCTTTGAGGTAAATATTTTATTTTCAGTCATTATCTATACGGATATATAAAACCACTGACATATATAAATGAACTATTTTGCAGGAAATTAATCATGCTGGAGCTGGTGGATTGTGGGCAGAACTCGTACGTAACAGAGGTGATAAGAGACTACATATTTTGATAATGTCCTCTCTCTCTAACTAAGAATTTTCTATTTTGTTTGATTAACAAAACATATGTTTGCATTATCGTATGTGTTTAGGTTTTGAAGAAGGAGGCTCAATGGTTCCCTCAAACATCTTTCCCTGGTTAATAATAGGAAATGAATCGAACATTTATGTCGAAACTGAAGCTTCCTCGTTGTTTCCTAGCAATAAAGTTGCTGTCAGATTGGATATTCATTGTCCCTCACCAGCACAATGCCCTAATGGCGTTGGTCTTTCTAACCCTGGCTTCTGGGGCATGGTGAGCCTATATATATATATATATATGACATTTGATCCATTTTTTACTATATGATATTACTTTATTATAATACTTGTATAATGTCTAACATCTCTTCCTTTTTTTTTCTTTTCAGAACATTGAGAAAGGGAAGAAATATAAAATTGTATTCTATCTTCGTGCCCTAGGACCAATTAATTTGAAAGTGGCATTCGCAGGAGCTAATGGACAAGAGTTGGCTTCAAATAACATAAAGTAATTAATAATCTGTTTCATTTTCAAAAAGTGGTTAAAACATTAATTGTATGAGATTTTACAACTAGCGGATTATACATGTAGTGAGTAATTTTTATCTTTTTTTAGGGCCATTGCAAGTTATGTTAGAACAT
Organism: Vachellia pachyceras; assembly: GCA_025593235.1. Lineage (NCBI taxonomy): Eukaryota > Viridiplantae > Streptophyta > Magnoliopsida > Fabales > Fabaceae > Vachellia > Vachellia pachyceras. The sequence continues at coordinate 11,154 of JANTPZ010028496.1, forward strand.
GGAAAAGGTTTGAGACTACTCTGGAAGCTAAAGCATCGGACTTCAATGCAAGCCTTCAATTAACAACAACTCAAAAAGGAACTATTTGGTTGGATCAAGTATCCGCGATGCCTATGGACACACATAAGGTTTTGAAACAAGTATCAATTACTATATTTATATTGATGAAGTCATTTTTTCTTTTTTGCTAAGATAGATTTTACCTTTTTGGATTTTTAATCAGGGACATGGTTTTAGAAAGGATCTTTTTCAAAAAGTGGCTGATTTGAAACCAAAATTTCTCAGATTTCCTGGTAGGCATTTATAAAAAAATTTTAAGTTAAAAGGTGTGTTTAAATTCATTTTTTTTCCAATCATAATCCAACCTATTCATTGCATTGGATCGGATGATTAGGTGGATGTTATGTCGAGGGAGGTTACATGAAAAATGCATTTAGGTGGAAGTATACTGTTGGGCCATGGGAGGAGAGACCCGGTCACTTGAACGACGTATGGGGTTATTGGGTTGACGATGGATTTGGTTATTTAGAATTTCTCCAGGTTAGTTTCTTTTTATTCTCCAAGTTAACACTTAAATTGATTACTATTATATAAAAAACAGTTCAATTTTTTTATTTTATCCTAATTATTAAATCTCATCCATTAATTTAACAGCTAGCAGAGGATCTTGGCGCGGCCCCAATATGGGTATTTAATGATGGTATGGGTCTTCAGGACTCATTCCAATCCGATCATGTTGGTCCTATGATTCAGGTATAATTTACACTCTTCTATGTTTTATATGCATTTTGTAGTTATAATCATTTTCGTTGGATTCATTCAGTTTACCTGTTAATTGATTCTCAGGAAGCTCTTGATAGCATTGAATTTGCAAGAGGTCCAGTCACATCAAGATGGGGCAAAGTTAGAGCCTATTTCGGCCACCCTGAACCATTTGATTTGCAGTATGTTGCTATTGGAAATGAGAATTGTTTTCCTAATGAAAGATATAACTATCAACAGAAATATCCTCAGTTCTATGCTGCCATAAAACAAGCATATCCAGATATGCAAATTATATCGAATTGCGATGCTACCCAAGGACCTTTAAACCACCCAGCAGATTTCTTTGACTATCATATATATGATAATGCTGCAACCACTTTCAGTTACTATACTAAGTTCGACAGTCTATCTCGTTCTAGTCCTAAGGCTTTCGTTAGTGAATATGCCGTTAGAGATGGTGACAGTACATCTCCCAACAATACTGGAATCCTCTTTGCTGCATTGGGTGAAGCTGGGTTCCTCATGGGATTGGAGAAGAACAGGTTTCGTATATACTTCTCAACTATCAATTTTTATTACTACTAGTCTGTTCAGTTAACTACTTATTCTTCATTTTTTTTTTGTTTCTTTCATGAAACAGTGATGTCGTTGAATTTGTGAGCTATGCACCATTGTTTGTAAATACAAATGATAGGAATTGGATGCCCGATGCTATTGTATTTGACTCTCGTCAAAGTTATGGAACTCCAAGCTATTATTTGCAAAAGCTCTTCACAGAGTCAAGCGGAGCAACTTATTTGAACTCTAAACTTGAAGCTCCTTCTTCAATCCTTGCATCTGCTATTGTTTTCACAGATTCAACAGACAAGAAGAGTTACATAAGAGTGAAGGTGATTAAATAAATAAGTTTAATTAAGAGAAAATATCAAATAATATAATTATGCTTTCCAATTTGAGTTTTTTTTTCTCATTTTTAATTATCCAAATGATTTGCGTAGGTTGTGAACTTCAATGAGAATCCTGCAACTCTTAAGATCACTCTCAATGGCTTGGACGCAAATGCTAAACTATCTGGAGCGACCAAGACAGTGATCACTTCTTCCAATCCGTTGGATGGGAATACTTTTGAACAGCCTACAAAGGTATAGCATCAAAATGCATGCATCCTCTTGTTGAATTTGAATTCTTATATTAAAATTAACAATTTGTAGAGCTCATTTGTAACGCATATTTCGTATATTTTTGTATTTGTAGATTGTTCCAGTACAGAGTCCCCTAGAGAATGCTGCAAAGGACACCACAGTCAACCTCCCTCCATATTCAATCTCAGCTTTTGATTTCCCATCAAAGTGATAGGCCACTTTTGATTCCCTTTTAAGGCAATGGTCATCAATGTTAAATTTAGTTGTTTGTTTTGTATTTAAGGCTAGTGCAGGGTTTAAGTACTGTCGCTATGATTCTTTCCTGTTATTTTTTTGTTTGCATGGCTTAAACTTCGAATAATTTGTCTGAATGTTTATTTTCGTATTGTTCTCGTTACATTTTGCGCATCCATTATTACTCTTCGTTTCCACCTCACAAAATTAAGCGCTTGCATTAATCTTAAATCCAAAAGAGACGAGTTTTGAAAAATTGCTCCACTTGAAAAATAAATAACATAATTTCACATAAGTATGTTTTTTTTATCAAAATTTCACAGTAAATATGGGGATGGTTGATATCACAACCGATGACAAGCTTTATATCTAACAATATTTTAAAGGGTTAATACAATTTTTGATCCCTTAAATTTGCCTTGATTTTAGTTTTGATCTCTTAAAAGGTAAAATGGTCCAAATTTTTATTATATTATAGGGATAAATATTTTGAATAAAATAAAACTTGAGGAATCAAAACAATCAATTTTAAATTTAATGGATCAAAACCAAAAGCAGGGAAAATTTGAAGGACGAAATATTGTATTAACCCTATTGTAAAATAATATCTTAAATTGTATCCACCTAAATCTGGATATATATGTATATAACTATAATGCCTGCAACTTAATTTTTATTTCTAATTACTCAATTACAATATTTTCTGTTTTCATACTATATATCTTAAAATTAAAATGTGTGACGTTATTATTTTATTATATGCACAAAACGTATATGGTCTTTTTTTTGTGTTTTGTTAAAAGTAAGTTTAATTTTGGGTTCGGCCTAAGAAGAACAAGTTAAATTTTTTAGTGTGGGAGGAATTGGAAAATATAACGCCTTGTTCGATTTCTTGAAAACAATTTTTTATTTTAAAAATTAAAAAAAAACTCCTATTTGAACGAGCGGGATTTTTTAAACCTCCAATTTTATCTTTCTTCTTTTGACTTAATACAATGGAGCTAAAACACCACTTGTCTTGTGCTCAGAAAGATTTATGCAACAAAAGAGTAAACAACAATAACATTTATCCTGGAGTTAACTATACAGATAATAATACTATGACATTATGCTCTATCATAAATCATATCTTATGATAGATCATTAACAAAAAAAATTCTTTCTATAACATCTTTGAGAGTCCACTTCGAATTTTCAATACTCCTTCTCAAATTACTTCATACTGCTTGGTCTACCCCCTTACTAGTGTTTCTAATGGTCTTCTCTGAACAAATCCAAATCATCTCAAACCATTATATATCCTCCATTTTCTCCTCGATTGCCGTCACACACCAACTAATCTATGAATCTTATCCATTTTTGTATAGTCACACATCCATCTCAGCAACCCCCACTTTATACTCATGTTATCCCTTTAAAACACAACATGGAATGATTTGATCCCCAATATCATCTCCAAAACACTTCCAACTTGTCTCTTAGTAAAATGACAATGCATTTATTTTGCCTTATTCCTATTTAGGCCAAAGCCCTTTGACTTCAAATCCATTTTCCAAATCTCAAGTTTAGAGTTAATTTTCTCCCTTGATTCGACCAAAGGAACCATATTATATTAGCAACGAGCATTCACTTAGAAATCTCTTTTGGGGTTTAGAAAGTCCTAGTTTAACAAAACAATAGACAAACAAATAAATAATACTCTCCAGGGATTTGGTTCATTCACGCTTCTTGGTCATCTTTGTGATGATAGATAGAGCGAGCTTCTGCTTTCTGGAAACATCTTTTCAACACCAAGATTTGATCCTTAACAGAGTGAAAGCCACATCTCAAGCCTCATCTCCTTCCCTTCGGCCCAAAGCAAGCCTGAGACCAGGCTCTCCTCTCGTTTTCATTTATTTCACTGTATATTTTTCCTCCCCAGTGTTTGAAGATGGAATCTGTGGGGTTGAAGTCGTTGTTCAAGAATCGTTTGGGGAGGCAATAATCGAAGATTGAATTAATCTATACCAGCGGAAAGTGTCTAAATTAAAGTGCGAGAGATCGATGAATCATGGTTCGCTTTTGTTGCACGAAGGTTAAAAAAAACTAGAGAGGTACCCACAATATATGACTGATGTTGCTTCAATTTGCTTCTTCTCTGACCACTGGAAAGAGAACTGAATGGAAGAAAAATATGTACTTGTGGAATGAAAGAAAGAAAGAGGAGAGTTTGGTCATATTTGCTTCGGGCTACGGAGAACAAGGAGATGATGTTTTAAACATGGCTTTCCATATTTAGATTTAACAGAAGTTTCAAACATTGTTAGTTCTTATTCAACAGTTTTAAGGAATCTTAAGGTGGGAAATCCAAATTACCACATGGTAAGGATTACATAATCCCGGACACACGGCACATTACATTAGGAGTTAGGACCCGTTATATAGGCTTTGGGTCATCTTTTAATGAAATGATTAATACTAACCTTCTTAACGAACTTGTCCTTCTAACAGAACATAATGAATTCTGCATAATTATATAATATTTGAAACTTTAAATCTGATATGTTAATTTTTAAAAAGTATAAAAGATACAAAAAAATTTATAGTATTTTTTATTTGCATATATTACTAGAAGACGTGCACACTACTACATGAATGAACTAATGTTCCTCTCACTTTCATATTCGACACAAGAATATCAAAGACAAGTAATATGAAACAGGCAAAACGAATGAGTATAACCAACATTTCATATTGTTGGTCCTCATTTTGAAACATGACACACTATGTATATGTTTAATAGACTCCCTAAAGCCATCCCAAAATTTTCAAGTTGAGAGTAAATTATCCTTTCAATTACTTAAGCAGTCGTCCGTACTGTCGTATCACAAACTACAAATAATGTGACATTTTCATCAGGAAAACCTCAAATAAGATAGTATAAGATTTTTGTAACGATTTTAAAATGAGATGGGAACCTGTCGATATGAAGATAAAAAAAATAGAAGCTAGAATGTGAGAAAAGCGAAATATTTGTGAGAGAAGCGAAATATTACTCTTAATATATTTCTAGGGTAAAAAAAACCAAAAGCCCTTCTTTAATTGGTCAAGAAAAGGATTCAAAGCTCAGTGGTTCAAATCGAGATTAGACCAGGCATGATTAAAATAATACTCTTAATATATGATTTAATTGAAAAGTTGATTTAGTTCTAAAAATAAGATTTATTTCTACTTCTCTTAATTTCTTTCTAAATTACTCTTATTGATGCTCCGGAGCAATAATCAAGTAAGGGAGGAAGGGAGAGAATTAAAGAAGATAATTAGGGTGTTTTAGAAAAAATATGTCGGTAACTAACTTAACATCCTTAATCTAATGAAATTAATCAAATTAAATCCTACATGTAGGACTAGAGGGAGTATAATTTGACTATATATAATATAAAAATGGGGGATTTACTGTTTGGTCCCACCTAATCAAAATAATTAACAAATGGTCCCAAACTTTGCAATATTTAACCACAGGTCCCAAAGCACCATTGAGTAATTAATTTGGGAAGTAAAAAGACCATTGTGCCCTCCATTGTTAGAAAAAACGGAAGGGAATGAAGAAACCCTAAGCCTCCCGCTCACCGTCTCGATCTCATAGTCTCTTGTTGCTCACGACCTCACGACTCTCGATCGCTCGCAAATCGTAGTCTCCTCGCTCACGTTCATAGCCCATCTGTTGCAGTTGCCGATCGATTTAGCCTCTTTCTTCGGTT
>JANTPZ010028499.1:0-13172 GCA_025593235.1 Vachellia pachyceras
TAACCCGTTCCCCGCCCCGTTGAACTTCAAACTACCCCGTTTTGGACCCGCCCGTAACGGGTCCAAAATGGGCGGGGCGTTGGCGGGCTTTTTCAACCGGGTAGCGGGCGGGGCGGGCGGGGCGGACAATTTTGCTCACCCCTAGCTTCTAGCATATGTAATTTTAAAAGGTGCAGGTGTGCCCCTGATGGCATATAAGCTGGGCATACCACCCACAAGATCCATCAACAAAGAATGGAATGTGAAGGAAGTAGCCAATACATTCATGTTCTTGTGCCCATACTAATAGCCACAGTGACATCTGCAGCTGGTTTCACAGTACCAGGTGGTTTTTACTCATCAGATGGCTCAATCACAAAAGAAAGAGGCTTGGCACTTATGAGCGATCAAACACTGTTCAAGATATTCATGGCCTTCAACATATAGATTTGCTCTGACATTTGTTTGTGTGGCCCCTTTAGCAATGCCCGTTGCGTTTATAGCTGCTATACGTTTGACTGTGTGCAATAACACTTTGCTTGCAGATGTTATTAATGTCATTGGACTCGTCTCTATTTCCTTAATCATAGCTTTTCTTGTTGTAGCATTTTTTCCTCTTGGTATTCGTCTTCCCGTATTTCGTCAAACTGTAGACACATTTAGATAGTTATGGTTTTATTTTATGGACGCTTTGATGTATAGACTGGCGATATCGCCGGTGAAACAAGTTATCAAATCAAATGAAGTATTTACCAACTGATATGTATGAGATAATGTATAAATTATTTATAGTTCATGTAATCTACGAGTTGTTTTGTGTGACTATGAATAAAAAGCTCGTTTTAACATCGTTATGGAAGTCGGAGGACAAAGTTTGATTTATTTCCTCTTTTCAATAAAATATTCCGCGATTTAAGGTAATGGAGATGGGGGACAGATAGGAGAAAAAATAGGCATTAAAAAATAATCAATAGAGTTTGTTTACGTTGTTAGAGATTCCAAATTTTATTTATAGTTAGAAGAATTGGGGTGCAAATCTATCTACTCACCAAGCATTTTGTTGTAGGCACATGCAAAACCGTCGTGACCATTCAAAACTGTGTATTTTTGCTTTTTGAGCGATTTTATTCAAAAGAGAGAGTTCTAGGATTATGTTTTGCATTTTTAAGTTTGGTTCATTGAAACAAAATTGGGAAATTGGATTAGAACAAACATAATTTAGTGTAGTGATTTGTGACAGAACAAAGCTACTTATTATAGCACTGGTAGGGGAGAGCTCAGCGAGAATCAAACATTTGTCTATACCTTTAATTACGCACCCACAAGGGATCCAGAGATGTCGGCTTCTCACTTCGTGTCCCAGAAGTCCTTGGTAGAGGCGCGTGCAGTGTAATTAGAAGAACCCACTCACATTTTTCTCTTCCCCCAATCAGAAGAGCATGTTCATACGTGAGGTTCAGAAACCACATGGCTTAAAATACAATCATTAATGGCTGCTCAAAAACAAAATCAGCATGTAATTCAAAAGTTGTTGAATTCTATTAAACCCTTTTATTTCATTGCACCAAATACTGAAACAAAGGTGTTACGCCCTAAAATTTACATGTGATTGGCACGGATTATGAGAGATCTCACTCTGTAAGCCTTTGGTTTGTAAACATATGCTATTAGTCAAACTGCTAAATAACACAATGAGCCATTTCCTTTCTCAATATTATGCCATAAAAACATTCTGTGTTGTCAACATATAGTAAAGCACATGTACCTCACGTATAGACTACGTTGATCGTCTAACCTTTATAAATAGTGCATACACATAAGTTTTTATATAAGTCAAACAGCAGCTACAACATAAGCCAATGTCTTTCGTAACGACAATGAGGCTTTTCATTGCTCAACCAGAGGCATAGGGTCAACTGGGTTATCTAAAGCTAAAATAAATTTCAGATGAATAACGTTTCATAAATATAATTGTCTAAATTTAAGAAAGTAATCTAAATGATTCCACTACGATAAATATCGTAACAACAAATCTCAGTTTCTACAGGGTATAATCAAGTCACATTTGAGACTGTATAATAAATCATTTTTCAAAAAATCTCAATTACGTATTAAAACCATTCGTTTGCCAAAATCGATTTAAAAATAATATTCAAATCTTAATTGTTCATAGGACTTCAATAGAATGGAATATCAGACGTGAACACACAGTCCACGCAGGTAAATAACCAAGCGCAGCTTGAGGCCACGAAAAAAGGCGTGAACTCACAATTTATGAGGGTAAGTAACCAGCAGACGCAGCTCAAGGCCACGAATAACGGGCATTGGGATAACCCTATGAATAACGGGCATGAGCCAATGCCCACGAATATCAAGCGAGCTCGAAATTAACCATTGTGCACCAAGGACTAACAATACTGCTGTTAGTAACCAGCGTTTTGTATTCAGTCCTTTCAAAAACATATTCAAGTATGCATGTGATCAACTTTCAAGTCGCCTTTAATAATAAACTATTTTGAAATGATTTGTAATAAGGATCCTAGCATGAAAGTTTGCAAATAACATATCAAAACCATTATCAAGTATGCATAGAATATATATCAACATCGTTTTCAAGCATGCGTAAAGCATGAAAAGCATTATTTCTTTATGTCGACTCTATACATAAATTAAAATTCTATAAAGTCTTTCTTTCAACTTCCACATTTAAGTATCCAATTCAAATAAAATTGGACACAAATGAATAACATTAAATCAGTTCCTCAAACATTTCTCTTCATAATGTAAATGACAAAGTAAAGCATTATTTATAAAAAAAACTATAATTCCGATAAACCTTTATCAATGAAACCATACTCAAAATATGATAACAAATATCAAGATATGAAGATAGTAAAGCATTATTTATAAAAAAACTATAATGGGACGCTATTCACTCACATTTATACTCTCAATTTGTAACATTTCTCTATCCTTCAGCTTTCAACTCATTTTCTCCTTCATCTCCTAACAATAATATATACAATATTCAATAAGCACCAATAATATTCCTAAATTATAATCAACTTCGAAAAATCATCACTTATTCCAAAAAAAAACTCTGAATGCAATGATTCAAGTGTCCATTAAAGCCCTTTAAATCCTCTTTCAAAGAAAATTACCATTCACAATTTATCATCAACCCAGATTCCAAAATTAGTGCTCCAAAATTCTGCTTATTTGCTAATTTCTCCATATCTTCCAGATTTTAAAACTAAATTTTGGTAGCCCATAATTAACAATTTACTTATCCAAATATTGCACTTTATGCCTCATTTGAAATTTTATCATGAGTACTATTTACTTGCCAAATTTTATGGTTAACAAAAACCATTTGGCCGTTTAAAAATCTGTTCAAATGTAGCAGTCCAAAATGGAACCTTAATTGTTTTTAATTCAACAATCTTTATCGCTTCAACAATTTCTAACTTCTCAATGACCATACTAAACAAACTTTAGTATATACATATATACATATATATTATTAAGCTTCCATTTCAGAAATCCATCGATTTCATTCAATTTTTGTCAAATAGTGACAAAAATGTAATCTTGAATCATTATATCCTTGGTTCAAAAATAGCCCACCTTCAACATTTTATAAAAACAACAGTTTTCTAATGATTTATGCCCGAATTTATACTCAAAACCTTAACCAAACCATAAACCCCCAATTCCATATTATTGTGTATACATATATATGTGCGCGCGCGCATACACGCTTGGGATTATTGTTTACCAAGAGAATACCGAAACAGTGGGTTTGGACTCAAAATCACTTTCAGTCCCACTTAACAGTTCCCTTTCTCTTTTAAATAAATTCAACACTTCACAAAATCCCTTATTTTCCTTTTAAATCTGAATTTCCAGATTAGCACCACCTTTATTTCCATACGTCCATACCCCACTGGAATCATTTATGATCAAACACTTATATCTCCGTTTAAACTCCTTTCTCCTATATTCATTGTCCATTTACAACATACATACGCACATACCTATACCCACAAGCGCACACACCAACATATATATATATATATATCAACAGTTCTTTGAGCTCAATTTTTCAATTCCACTATCAACGTGTGTCCTTCCTTCCCTTTTTTAACTCCTTCAGAAACCAAAATATGAAGCGGTTACTGTTCATGTGAACACTAACCGCGAACTGAACATCAAGAAACCAAGACAAATTTTTTCAAGAAACACTCCATACGATTTAAGGAAGCTATAATCTTGCTTATAACTTGATTTAATTTGTAAAAACTATCATTTATCTAATCCCAACTCAACCCTTGAAATCTCAAAGCAGCCGAAATAGAAAAATCTGAAGGTAGAGATTGTTCAGGGAGCTCACCTAAACCCGAATCCGTGCTTATACCGGCGAAAAACGTTTTTCTCCCGTGAAAAATGGCACCGCTATGTTCAACGCTTTCTCCTTCGCTCGCTTCGTGCTCGCGTCTTCTGGAGGATGCAAAACCGAATGAGGAACAGTGAAGAAGTGCTTATGGCAAGATATTAAAAGTACACCCTTGCCCTTCCACACTTTTACCCTTTTTATTCTAGTACTTATTCTCTCTTTTTTCCCGAGCCCTCTTTTTTTTTTCTGGCGGAATACTTCAAAAGGACGGGGCAGGCTTCCGTGTTTTTGGGTATGCATTATGATATCAATATATTATAATCATATGTGTTTCATTGATCATATAGTTAATAGGTGATGGCTCAATATTACATGAATGCAGTGCCTAGATTGAATGATGAACAATGGATCCAACTACAGAGAAAAATGCATGTAATAACTACTTGCATGAAAATCTTAGCACTAGATGCATAAAGGAATAGTATACATGAGCTTAGCAAAAAAATCAGATTCATATAACCAAGGGGTTGGTTTTAAAAGAAGAGATTAATCCCTCACAATATGATAAGATTAAATTGACGGTTTTCTTACTTCGCCCATCAAGTTGTGAGTTTTGTTGCTGGCTTGCTGCCATGATTAAGTAGGGTTAAATTAAGTTAGATTAGATTGTAAAGGGATGAAACTCAGCAGGAAGAGAAAGCAAAAATCAAACAAACGTTAAACTTTTCTTTCTTTGTTTTAAATTTAAATAATGTTCATCATAAGTTATTTTTGGTATAATTTACATAAATCAATAAAAACATTAAACTTCATTAACTTTACTTTAAAATTAATTAATTTTTAAAATTTATAATTATTTAATATCCCCTCATATCTGGTACAGGAACCGATGGAGCTCACTCTTGAACTCTTAAAAACACTCTTAAACTTCTCAACTCTACTCTGCTAATACAATGCAATGAACTTTGTATTTATAATATCCAAAGGGTGAAAAATTGTAAACAAAGGCTGCTCATATGGTCAACAAAAGCTGCTCATTTGATTTTCCATTCCTTCCTCTGTTTTCAACATAAACAGTGTTCCTTTCGGTGCTCTTCTTTCGGTGGCTTTTCCAGCTGTATCTGGTTCCTCTGTTTCTTCGGTGCTGCTGTATCATTCCCCCCGGGTTGGATAGGACTCGCCCTCGAGTCAATTTCACCATCATCATCAAGATATGGACCATCAGCTTGAGGCAACTTGGCGTTCGGTTGTATTGGAAAAGCTCGCTTCTTAGATGGAACCAAACCAAGTCTCCTGCATTAAAGATCCGTTGTTTCAGGTGCTTGTCTTGTGGCGTCTTGCTTGTGGAATTTGGCTTCTGAATTCTTTCACGAGCTTGTCCGTACAACTTCTGTTCAACCCTTTCATCTGCATCAACACTATCCTGTTGCTTATTAGGTGAAAATGTGAAATCTGAAGAATTAATAGGTTGAGCATTAGGCGTAGCTTCAAACGGAGGCTCCCCAGTTGTTTGGTTGAAATTTTTCATCTGGGTTTCAGCTTTCATCATTTTGTGTTCCTCCTTCACTGTGGCTGTGTGGATGCTTTGACTAATCATCAAAATCTCTCCATGATCGGCTGGTGTGACCTCCTCATCATAAACCGGTTCGGTTTCGTAAAATGAGGTCTCTTCTTCATCTTCATCAGGTATTTCATATCCTTGTCCTTCCCTAATGGTTACAATTTGCCAGTTAGGACAATCTACTGCAATATGTCTGAGTCCCTGACATTTGAAGCATTTTACGACGCTCAGTATAACCCTTAGAGAAGAAGGTTGGAAAGGAGACCTCTTAGGGACCTGCTTCTCAAATTCCCTTGTGTATTCATCGACGGACAATGATTTCTGCCGAAGATTCTGCAGCTCAAAGAAATTGCCTTGATGATAATGTTTTGGTATAATTTTCTGGTGAGGTGGCGTCTCATTTTCTCCTAGGTCTTAATTTTAGACTTTCCTTCACGGACCCGCTTCCGTTTAAGGTTCTCCCACCATATCAAAGCATGCTTCTTGAGTTTGAGTGCGACAATTTTGACTTTCTTGTTGTCCAGAATATCTTTGTACTCAAATATCCGTTCAACAGTGTGAAGCCAATCCACAAACTCGTCTAGCTGAAGATGTCCTTCAAATTCGGGGATGTCCACTTTGATGTCATTATGACGGAATCTCTGTCCCTCTGCTCGGTGGCTCTCAGTTGATGACGAACTAACGCTGCTTGCTTTACATTCAGGGGTTTTTCTGTGTTTATCAATTAAACCTTGTTGCAGCTCTACAGCAGCTTCCAGCTGCTGTAGTCGACGTCTCAACTCATCTATCTCCACTTCGTGCACTAATCTACGTCTTGGAGGCATTCTGAAGCCTAAACTGCAAGTTTAGGGGTGGGGAAGGAAAAGTTCTTTCTAAGGGGTAAAAGTGGTAATTTAGCTGGGCTAAATCTGTAATTTAGGAAGTTCAGGGGTAAAATTACAATTTCTGGAAAGTTCAGGGGCAGAATCGCAATTTTAGGAAAATTCAGGGGCAAATTTGCAATTTCTGAAAGGTAGGTGCAAATTTGAAAATTTGAAAAGTTCCGGGGAAATATGTAATTTTTGAAAGTTTTGGGGCAAAAATGTAATTTTGTAAAGTTCTGGGGCAAAAATGCAATTATCAAAAGTTTGGCTGACTGGACAGGTGACATGGCAGACAGTGACACGTTGCAACGTCTGAGTAGGCGACGTGTCAATGACTAGGCAGGACAGCTGACATGGCAGTGCTGTGCTTACTAGACAGGTGATGTGGCAGAAACTGACACTTGTCAGAATCTGAGTGGGGTGACGTGTTGATGACTGGACAATTCTGATGATGTGGCAGCTGACGTGGTTGTCTTCAACCTCCAGCTTTCCGACGACGGCGTGTCAGATTCCAGAGACGGCATTCCAGATTCCGGCAAGGAGCGTGGAGGCACGTGGAGACTCCTCTCCGGCGACGGAAAACTCTATTCCAAGGTTGTCCGGCCTCCTGAGCACAATAGCGACGTCTGTTTGGCTGAAAAAAGGTCTAGAAGTATGAGTTTTGGGACTGGCAGTGACCCTCTTAGTTTGCTCCTCTACAACTCTGCTTCCTGAACATTTTTTCAAGCGGTTCCCTCTCTCTGGAAGCAGGCTCTGATACCAAAATTGTACAGGAACCGATGGAGCTCACTCCTGAACTCTAAAACACTCTTAAAACTTCTCAACTCTACTATACTAATACAATGCAATGAACTCTGTATTTATAATATCCAGAGGGCGAAAACTGTCAACAAAGGCTGCTCATATGGTCAACAGAAGCTGCTCATTTGATTTTCCATTCCTTCCTCTGTTTTCAACATAAACGGTGTTCCTTTCAGTGGCTTTTCCAGCTATATCTGGTTCCTCTATTTCTTCGGTGCTGCTGTATCAATATCTTATTTATAAACAATATAATATTCTCTGTTATGCTTGATCTCATAAATAAGAAAAAAATTTCAGTGTCTAAAAATTTAATGTTTTCCACAGCAAACATTCTCCGTCTTCCTTTTGCTTTTTGTAATGCATTCCCAACAACAAACAAATTTCATTAACCACTAATACTAACGATAATGATCATAAACAAAAATAATCAATAAAAAAATAGCATATAATTACACTGCAAAATTCTACAGAAACAGATTTAAACTAGATAAGTACAAGTTCTTCATTTCGAATCTGAACAAAGATAACCTCAATCAAGCCTAACAAGGCTTGGAGGGGAATAAAAAAAATAGAGAGAAGAAGGAAAGCACAATGGAAATAACGTTCTACTTTGGCAGCGTTGTTGGGGTGTTATAGCTTTGGAGGGGAATAAAAAAGCACACAAGAATGGCATATTGCCTTTATTTATTTTCATTTTTTGCTTTTATAGATTGAGAGTGGGAATTTTCTTTTTTGCCTCTATTTTTTTTCTCTCTTTAGTAAGGAAAAGAAGGAAGGAATGAAATAATGAGGGGAGGGGCATGTTGCTTGGAGGAAGGAACATGGAATAACAAAAGCTAAAGGGAGACGGAGAATATTTGCTGCGGAAAACAAGAATCGAAGAGAAGTCCACAATCCATATATAAGCATTTAGGTTGTGAACTCAGGACTTTGGGTTATTATCATCTTTATTCCTATTTCATAGAAAATAAAATTGTTCATCTAAGTTAAAAAAATTAATGTGACTAATAGATATGATCGATTAAGGAAAGTTTTTTTTTTCTTTCTATATAACTGAGAGAGTAGCATGCACAACTAATATAAAAAAAAGTGCACATTCAATGGTCAGGAACTGGCCAAATACTTTACAAATGATCAAAAATGCCAAGAGAAGACAAAAGTGAGAGGAACAAAAACACACACGCACACGCACGTACTCTCTCCCTCCCTCTATCATCCAATCAAAACAAAGCACTTTATTAAGGAAGAGGAGAAGTTTGGACCAAAATTCCTATGGAGGATTAGTATCAACATACGATATCATAATGTTTTCTTCACCTTGAGTGCTTTATAGCCATTACTCCAGTGGCCCCACAGAGCACTTTTTTTTACTTTGAGTGCTTTGTAGCCATTACTCCAGTGGCCCCACAGAGACAATATTTTATTTTTTTCTGGTTATAAATAACTTTATTAAACTTTTACGTAAATTTACAATTTTAGCCTTCATTTATCATGTGTTGCCTTTGGTTGCATGTGTCATGGTGAATATTAAAGAGAGATAAAATTAGAAAGTTGTTAAATCTTAATGTAAAGTTTATTTGATTTAAGATTTTCCTTAATATTTGTGAAATTGTTGGAGGTGATTTATAAAGAGAAATAAATGAGCATGTTTATAAATTTAAATTTACATTTATCATACACACACATGTATCATTAACTGGATTGAAGGTTTTTTTAATTAATGGATTTATAATTTTTTCTATGAAGAGATCAAACAAAGAAAAATTAAACTTCATCTAAACATAGTTGATTAAACTAATCTTGCATGTATCACATTTGACTCCCTGAGACGAACAATTTTATATTTAAAATAAATTTTTTACTCTAAGATCAAATTTATTTAAAGGGAACGGATAAGAGATAAATTATTGAGTTGAAATCCTCTTTAGTTCCTGTAGAGATCAAAACCAACAATTTGAAATCACAGGCAATAAGCTAAGTCTCCCATTTTCTTTGGAAACACGCACATATAATGTGTGTGTATAAATATATGTAGAGAGAGAGAGAGAGGTTTCATTATCAATCAAGTCGAATTCGGGGGGATCAATTACGAGATTTATCGTTTTTATATCGCATTTGTTAGAAGCTATAGCTAGTTTCAATGGGCGATTCAGGTCCTGGTGAAGTTACCTTAGATGTGGCTACTGAAAAAGCCATGCCCAACGAACTGGTGGCAGATATTTCGGAGCAGGAGGAAGAAGAAAATATAAGCGCACTGCCACAGAGGCAGTCCAATGGATTTTGCAGCAAAGTGATGCGTGAACTAAAGGAAATGAAGCGCCGCAATGATATATCGTTTCTTTGCAACAAAAAGACGCGTAATCTGATGAACATGATGCATAGTTCATCAGTTGCTGATGATGTACAGTTTTGTGGCTACGAGAAGATGCGTGAACTGATGGAAAAGCAATTCAGTTCTTCATCGGTTGATGACGGTATGCCATTTTGTGACAACATGGTGCATATTATGTATTCTGTGTTGTACGAGGCGGCTTGTGATAAAAATACACTTGAAGATGGATTTGTTGACGTACTGGAGCAAGTATGTACACAAAAGAAGGTTGACTTGGCCACCATCCTCAATGATCATGTGTCTCCCACAGGTGATTCGTTGCTTCATGTTGCAGTCGAACGCGGGAGTGAAGAAGTTGTGTGGCCTATTGCTTTTCACTATCCTAAGCTTCTGTCCAAGACTAATATGAAAGGTGATACTCCTCTTCATGTTGCTGCAAGAGCTAAGAATGTTGTCGCCATTAAGCACATTCTAGACATGGATAAACATTTCATGACATCTGAGGAGGAGGAGGCTGAATCATCTGTGGATAAAGTGGAGTTGATAATGTTACGCAACAATTATGGGAGGACGGCTTTGCACGAAGCTGTTTTGAGCAAGGATTATGCTGTCATTCTTTTCCTTATACTTTCACATAAGCAAAGTGATCGAACCATGTATTGGACGTGGAACTACTATCATGGTTGTAAATCGCCAATGTATTTAGCTGTCCTGACAAAGACTGAGGATATTGTTGATCTTCTCTTGAGGTTAATTCCAATCCCAACAGGCAAGGCTATTTCAATTGGCGACTCTCCACTTCATGCTGCAATGTCAGAACGAAATAAAGGTAAGCGTACTCCTAATATAGTTAGAAAAACATCCAACTTCATGTTTGTTTCAGTTTTGCCAAATATATATGTTTTGTTTTTCATGAAGACCAAATAAAGATGATCCTTGATACAAGAAAAGAGCTATTGTATCAGAGAGATAAGCATATGCTGGTTACGTGGAAGGAGTTTACATTATGTTAGAGAAATCTCCCGTAGTTGCTTTCCAACGAAACTCAGATGGCAATCTTCCAATTCACCTTGCCTGCGAAAAGAGCGAGGTTGAAGTGGTCAAAAAGTTGCTTGAAATAAAAGAGTGGCCTGATAATGCTGGACTTTTTGTTGAATAATAAAGGTCAGAACATCCTTCACATCACAGCCTACAGATAAAGGCTTCGTGATAATATACCATTCCAGCTACAGAATCGTGTCCCGTATTCATTTTTAGGTTTCCTACTTTGTAATTCAGATTACTATTGAGGTTGTGAGATGCAGCCTACAGATAAAGGCTTCGTGAGATTGGCATAATAGATCATAAACAAAAATAATCAATCACAAAAAATAGCATATAATCACACTGGAAATTCTATAGAAACAGATTTAAACTAGATAAGTACACAAGTTCTTCATTTCGAATCTGAACAAAGATAACCTCAATCAAGCCTATACAACACTGAAATCGCACCCAATTACATATGCATGTGGGAAAAAAAGAAGAAGTAAAGCACAATTGAAATAACGTTCTACTTTGGTAGCGTTTTTGGAGTGTCGTTATAGCTTTGGAGGGGAATAATAAAGCACGCTGAGTGCCTTTATTTATTTTCATTTTTTTTTTTTTTGCTTTTATAGATGGAGAGTGGGAATATTCTTTTTGCCTTTATTTTTTTCTCTCTTTAGTAAGGAAAAGAAGGAATGAATGAAATAATGAGGGGAAGGGCATGTTGCTTGGAGGAAGGAACATGAAATGAAATAACAAAAGCAAAAGGAAGACTGAGAATGTTTGCTGCTGAAAACATGAATTGAAGAGAAGGCCACAATCCATATATAAGCATTTAGGTTGTGAACTAAGGACTTTGGGTAATTATCATCTTTATCCCTATTTCATGGAAAATAAAATTGTTCATCTAAGTAAAAAAAAATTAATGTGACTTATAGATAGGGGGCTTGTTTGACAAAGAGTTAAAGTAAGGTCAAAAGCACGTTCAATAGTGTTTTTCTGCAAAACTAGATAATCACATCCACATATTTACCTTGGCTTACGTAAAAGTACTTTTATACCCTATTCCCAAACGAGCCCATGATCGATTTAGGAAATTTTTTTTCTTTATATTGTATAAATAGAACTAGGAGAGTAGCATGAACAACTAATATAAAAAAAGTGCACATTTAATGGTCATGAACTGGCCAAGTAATTTACAAATGATCAAAAATGCCAACCACCCACATTCTTTGTCTTTTAAAAAGAAGAAAGTGAGATGGAAAAAAAAAAAGAACGCGCGGGCGTGCACACATTATCGGGTCCGTTTGGTAAAGCAATAGAGAAGTGATTTTACACAAGTTAAGATAAATATGTGGAGGAGATTGTCTCGTTTTACGGAAAAACACTGTTTAACGTGCTTTTGGATGAGAGTTAAGTGTTTCCAAACGGACCCATCATCCAATCAAAACAAAGCACAAGGATTTTACTTAATGAAGATTATGTCTGGAACTTAATCTCTCAATGAATGCAACTTTCAGGTTCTTGGCCTGATCGAGGAAGACGAGAAGTTTGGACCAAAATTCCTATGGAGGGTTAGTATCAACAAAAGATATCATAATGTTCTCTTCACCTTTTTTTTTAATTTGAGCGCTTTGTAGCCATTACTCCAATGGTCCTCCAGAGACAATATTTTATTTTATTTTTCTGTTTATAAATCACCTTATTAAATTTTTATATGAATTTACAATTTTACCCTTCATTTATTATGTATTGTCTTTGCTTGCATGTGTCATGGTTGATATTAAATAAAGATAAAATTTGAAAGTTGTTGAATCTTAAGATAAAGTTGATGTGATATAAGATTTTCCTTAATAAGTGTGAAATATACTGAAAGTGATTTATAAATAAAATTAAATGAGCATGTTTATAAATTTAAATGTACATTTATCACACACACACACACGTATCATTAACTGGATTGAAGTTTTCTTTAATTAATGGATTTACAATTTTTTTCCAATTAAGAAATCTAACAAAGAAAAATTAAACTTAATCTAAACATAGTTGATTAAACTAATCTTGCATTTATCACATTGACTACCAGAGATGAGCAATTTTATATTTAAAATAAATTATTTACTCTAAGATCAAATTGATTTAAAGGGAACGGATAAGAGATAAATTATTGATGGTTGAAATCCTCTTTAGTTCCTGTAGAGATCAAAACCAACA
>JANTPZ010028500.1:0-10302 GCA_025593235.1 Vachellia pachyceras
GCTTCAACCGTCAGATTAATTATCCAACGAACTCCACCAAACTTGCCGTTAATGCTCCAACCAACTGCAGTCTTGTCACTGGAAACACGAACCCACCCACAATTTTTCGCCCACCGCTCCCACCGCTCCCTCCGCTAGCTTCTGCCGAGAAGCTACTTCCACGCGCGAAGCCCTTCTGTCTCGTCGCCCAGCCAAACGATGAACCTTGGGTCCAACCACGATTTTGGGCCAAAAAGCCATTTTGGGCTGGCTCACCGCTGACCCAAACACACACTATATTTGTTAGAAAAAGCCAATGCATATCAGATTTTGATGAGCCCGCCCAAACTATTTCGGCCTCTTCAAGTGCGCATCTATTACACGGCAATCAATCTGGGCCAAGGAAGCCCAATACAATCCCCACGCTGCAAGCAAGCAACTTGAATAAGCCCATAAGATACATAAACCTTGTTCTGCCTTCTGCGGCCGTGAGGTTTACTTCTTGAGCACTTCACCAGCGCATCAGTTTGACTTGACAAAAAAGGAATCTTTTATAAATTCGACCGCATAGTCACTGTCCGCAGGGTAGCGTCCATTTTTCCATCAGGTTCGTGACCCTGTCTCCCCAATTCCCGATTTCTGTTTTCCTTCTCCTTTTATCCGTGTTCTCCGAATTCTAATGATGTTTTGTTGACTTCTTGTGTTCTTTCTAGTGGGTTTAAGTTCCCTCTTTCAGTACCTGATTTTAATTGGGAAGGCTGTGTTGTATATTTGAGTCCCATGTTTATTTTGGGGACACAATAAGAATGTTATGTTTATTTTGGGGACATTTGCATACTATGATATGGATACATGATGATGTGGTAGTTTGCAATGCTCGCCTGATGGGATGGTTTATATCCCTTCCGTTTGGGCCTGCACTTCAAAGTTCTAAACTGTTAGATCTTTCATTTCATCAACTTCAAAGGGTACCAAGTTAATGCAGGGAAAAAATGCAAGACATGAAGTGATTTAGCAAGAACCAAATGCTACTTTCATTTTCCTTTCCTTTCTTCTTTATCTTTGTCCTAATCTCGTCCCTTTATCTGTCCACTGATCTCATCAAATCAGAACGAAGATGTTTCTAACAAGGTGAACCCCAATTTTCTCTTTGATGCATGATCCCAAACCCCCCCCTCCCGGCCCCCTCGTTTGCTTTCTTCAGCCCTGTATTTTAAAAGTTGATATGAAGGTTCTTCTGAAACCAGTTGAGTCTTTTGTTTATTATGTTTGGATTTGAGAAAGGACTGAGTATGACCGAGGAGTTAATACGTTTTCTCCTGAAGGCCGGCTATTTCAGGTTGAATATGCTATTGAGGCCATCAAGGTATGGTGCTCTACATAGTGATCCGTCATTTCCTTTTTATTGTTTATTTCCATGTTAGGACTTGTTATTTCTATGCGATCAGCCCCTCTCTGTTTTCTTTATTTGAATCACATTCATATTTTGGAACTTTCTCGCTAATAATGGAGCCAGGGGAAGCTAGACTTGTTTCATGCTTCCCGTATCTGTTATTTTTTTTTTGGTGAACTATTATAGCTATTTGGGAATGAGCGATTTATTACCTTTTTCCACTGTTTTATTTCTTCTGATTTTATGCTGGCATAATAATATAGATTAATTGTAAATTATACTTGGGTTTTGTTGGCTGCAGCTGGGATCAACTGCAATTGGGTTGAAGACAAAAGAAGGTGTTGTCCTTGCAGTTGAAAAGCGTATCACTTCACCACTGTTGGTGTGTTTTTTTACCAAATTGCATTGTTGTAGTGTCATTGGCTAAAAACATTTTTAAGAAATAAGATGCTAGCTCTGTTATTGGAGCAGTTGTGAGTAGTATATATGTAAGAACAATGTGTCTTTGGATTTGAGGCAGATTTACTTGCTGAAAATTACACTGAGGGTCATCCTTTTGGTTTTGGGTTGGCATCGTAATTTATTTTATTAAAAAAATATTCTTTTGAAGATTACTTTACTTCTGGCTCTGTTGTGATATCAATAATATGCATTAGCCAAATTGTGGCTGTACCAGGACATTGAATACTTCTAAGTTCTAAACTTGGGTTTTCTTTCATCTATTTTTCAGTCTGAAAGATGTTATTATCTTTAGGTTCTAATAGAAATGATTAAACGAACATAATATCTATTTTATATTCTAACTTAACCTACAGTTATGCCGTGTTCTATTTGGGCAAAGAAATATGATTATTGTCTATGCTTAAGTTATTAGGGGAAGATCTCAACACGTTGTTAGATATTTCAAATGATATCCACTCGGTTCAAGCCACATTTTCTTTGTGCTGTGATATATTTGTATTCATGCGACTTCCTTCAATTTTTATTTTTTGGGTTTGAACTTCTCTCTCAGGAGCCAAGCAATGTTGAGAAAATCATGGAAATTGATCAGCACATAGGTTGTGCAATGAGTGGACTAATTGCTGATGCTCGAACACTTGTTGAGCATGCACGAGTTGAAACTCAGGTTCTGTTCCTGTTCCTTGTTTTCTTTTAATTGTTGGCTGATTATCTAGTTATTTACATGTATCATGTTATTGTTCACAGAATCACAGGTTCTCCTACGGGGAGCCAATGACTGTAGAGTCGACAACCCAAGCTCTGTGTGATCTTGCCTTGCGATTTGGTGAAGGTGATGAAGAATCAATGGTAACGAACTACTTAGAATTCTGAATCATCTCTATATATGCTGTTTTGCATTTGATGTTACATGGTGTGTTATGTGGACCGAACAATTTATGAAGAGTTATTGATACATGGCAATAGGATAACCACCATGGTTAGGCCCTAACTCCTAAATGTATCTATCTGGATTGTGGAACAGAAAATCAGTTTCAGTCTTAACTCCTAAAAAAAAAAAGAACAATTGGCCTATATACCAATTTGGCATCGCGGATGTGATCATCAGAACGGTTAGACGTTCTAGAGCACTGATTGGAGAAGCACATCGCCCTTATAGAGAGCAATCGAAAATTGCTTGCACAAAATACATCCGACATTAGCAACCTCAAACAAGCTATTTCATGAATTGAAGCTTTGCTTTAGGATTATTCGGGAACGATCTATGGTTTGGCACATCACGGACAAAGTGACCATGCTGGTGGTTCATCTAGTAGTTTCCGCTGCATCAGCAACCTTCTATTTGGCTCTTATGTTAACATCTGAGTATCCAACTCCAACCAATCATACCATTCAAGATTTGCATGAGCATACTCTTCTGTTCACAAGATGTCGCTGACTTCTTCTCCATTCAGTGCTTAGGCTAATGATTTTGGGGCGTACACGTCTCTGTCTTCTGCATCACCATTTCCATCCTCTGCGTTTATTAAAATTACAATATTTTGTTGGAAATTCCCTATTATCTTGCATTTTAAATTTGCCCATCGCCTTGTTTTTTAAATGTATCCTTTGAACTTTATATAGTGCTCTAACCAGTTAGGATTAGTTAGTAAAAGTTGTCCGTTCCCTGGCCTTTGTTGTACATCACTCCTTTCTCTCCTCTCCCCTTTTCTTTATGCTTGCTATTGGTCCTATGTCAATTTGGTGTCAAAGCAAAGTTCCCCTTACTCCAATCATGCCTCATTCGCTGGAAGTTTGTATTTCTAATAATCCATTTATAATCATGTAGAGACTCATTACTCACTGGAAACATTTGAGAGTTTTAGGAAAATTATTTCTTCAACAAGATTCAACATGTTAAAAAAGATGCTATTTTGACAGCCTGATATATCCAGTGGATTGTGCATCAAAGATTGATGATAATGGTAACATCATGGATTTGGATGTGTGGTTGAATATAAATCCAGAAAATGAAGTTCATGCTAATTCTGAGCAGTTATATGAAGTTAAACCATTAGAACACTACATTCAGATTCAAACATACTATCTGCCAAATCTAATCATGTTTTTTATTTCAAATTTATTGGAAACTCTGAAGTCATCAGGGCTCTCATGATGGATTATCCTGCTATCTTACTTCAAAAGTTGAGGTCAAGTTCTCTTAATCTTGGAGAGAAAAATGGATATTGAAAAGAGATTGGGCCTGTTTGGCAAACTGCCATAAGCCACTTATAAGTGCTTATTCACACAAGCCGAGGCAAATATGTGGAGGAGATTGTCTCGTTTTGCGGAAAAGCACTGTTGAACGTGCTCATGAAAATAAGCCACTGCTTGCCAAACAGGGCCATTAACTAAATGATATTCATTATTTCTAAATTAGGAACTATGTTTAAATGTAAAAAATAAGATTATAAAATTTAGAGCAAGTTAGGATCTGAATCAGTTATATTTGGTGTATTTTCTCCTATTTTGTTTTGATTTTATTAATTGGTTAGGATTTATAAAATTAATTATTTGTTGACATCATATATTTTGGTAGGAGTTGTCTACTATCTTGTATTTTAAATTTTCCCCTTGTGTTTTAAAATGTATCTGGAATTTTGTATAGGTCTACTAGTTATGGTTTGGTAATGCTGATAAATGCATTAGTAAAATTTCTATTAGCTTTCCTCCTTTCTTTGACATCTCCTACTCTCCTTTCTTATGCTTGTTCTGGTCCTATTTCATCTTCATTCTTATCATGCATTTGATTTTTTTATAAAATATATGAAGTGGTTGCCGTTAATGCTTTCCTTTCTCTTGGAAGGTATCCTTATTTTTATTTGGTTGCTTCAGTATTTTAACTTCTGTTTTTCTTTCCAACTCCAAATCTGCCGATGATGCATTTTAATGTATTTTTCTCCCATCTTGACAGTCACGACCCTTTGGAGTGTCTCTCCTCATAGCAGGCCATGATGAGAATGGACCTAGTTTGTGAGTACATGTTCTTCATTTTGCTGTGCAATGGCTACTTGTGATGTGTACTGCGATATTATGGTTGTCACTGATTGTTTACCTCATTTTAATGCTGGTAGAATGCAATTTATATTTTATATATGTTTATGCATGGATTTGTGAATTTATGAAGAATAATTATTTTCATCTTACTTTAGTGCAAATTGCCTACAAGGTCCTTCAATAACATGCTTTTGTTCTCTTAAACATTATCTATTCCTTGTTTTTCTCTTCCTCTTGGTTTGGCACATATCTCCTCTCACCAGGTACAATAGGACGCATTCTATCTGTCTGCTGGAGGTCAGAGGAAGATTTCTGTTTGTAACCTCCTGTCGACAAGATACACATTAGATAAAGGATGGCAAAGTAATTGAATGCTGATATTAATATGGAAATACGTTATGGACAAGAGCTTACCATACACCCACTTTAAGAGGATCACTCCTCTTGAATCTCACAAGAAGGATGCACACCTTAGTTTTCGACAGCCCTTTGGTACATTGACCAGAAAAGGAATAGATTGGAAAACATGATTTTGGGAATAGAAAATGATTAGTTTACCCTGTTCGGCCTTTCCCCAGTTTATAAAAAGTAGTAAAAAAACTAAAAACTGTTAAATAATAATTACGAGGGCTTACAGAATTAAAAGAAAGGAAGCATGCTGCTACAGGAGTATTGGGGGTGGGCTATCTTGTGTTTTGTGGAAGTCCTGGGTTTGTTCTTAGAATCTGATGCAAGCTTTTTACTAGAATGCTAGAGATTAGGAGTTGGGAGGAAGAAACATACTAAAGGGAACTCGTCTCATGATTGATGGTATTAGCAGTTTGTTGCACAGTTGTTGCTTTTCTTCCCTGATGATCCTGGTCCATATGGAGGCTCAATTTATATAATTCTTATAGACAGGCATACGGCAATGAAAGCTGCTTGTGATTTGTTTTAATTTTTCTTTTTGTAGGTTCCGTTCCTTTATTCACCAAAGGAAATTATTTATTTTGTTGCTGGTCTTATAAATATCAATTCCTTGAATCTTTAGCTGAATCAAAGGCCTTCTGATATGCAGGTATTATACTGATCCGTCAGGAACATTTTGGCAATGCAATGCAAAAGCTATTGGTTCAGGCTCAGAAGGAGCAGACAGCTCTCTGCAGGAACAATACAACAAGGTATGCATGTTTTGATGGTGGGGCTGCTTTTACATGCATTACTACTGTCTGTAACAGTAAAATGTGATTGGCAGAGATAATGAGAAGTGTAAAGAGGAGTAGAAACAAATAATAATAAATAGATATGAGGACATAATGCTTGTTCTTTCTGGGTTGATTGATAAGTACCCGATCGATTAAGAAAATAAAGCACAGGTGAGATAGAAAAAAGAGAAGAAATAAGGAATACTCTACCAAAGGGTCACAAGAATCTCACTTGAAAACGCAGGTAGCCCAGTAGGATCTCCCAAAATATTTACTCTGTGAATTCTTAAAGGCTATTGCTCACGACCAGAGACCTATTTATAATAGGAAATTACAGCAGCAAATATTCAATTTTTTTTTTTGTATTTTTTATATTCTAGGTCATAAAGAACATAACAGTTTGAAGATAATGATTAATAGATTATATTTCAATCTATTCATTTAGTATATTATGTTTCTCAACAAGAAAATCTATAGGATAATGATAAGTCAATTGAAATTCAAATAACAGTGAAATAAACAAATAACATCAATTAAAATAATAATTTGACTTAGTCTTCAGCTTCAGGAACCTGCTGGGATGTTTCCCACGTCTGGAGTAGGTGAGTAGTGGGTGTGGGAACTTATCAATTGAGAATTGAGATTGGAGGGATTGTGATGAGTTCCAGGATCTAGAACTCATCAAGCTCTTTTAGTTTCTCTCAACTGCAAGGATCTCACATTTGAAAGATACGTCTCAACTGCAAGGATCCCACGTCTGTTGGTACTTGTTGATTGACCTCAATAGCATTGGGAGAAACTGAATTAGAGACATTGTTTCACTCTCAATTGGAGATGACATTAACTAGAACTGAAACATACAAAGCTCCTATCTTAGTGCATATGAACAATTTTCCACAAAACAAATGCTACAATGAAGAGATATAACAGACATGAGTTGCAACTTGCAAGTAAAAGTTAGCATAGTATGGTAACTAGGAGCTTTTAAACCAAGAACAAATACCACCATAAGAGGGTTGGAATATCTGTTTCCTTGATGAATACCAAAGGTAGTTATCTCCTTTTTCTCCTTTTATTTTCTTCCACTAACGTTGACAATTTATGTGTGACACCAAATAAATCTCATTCTTGTAGTAGTGCCATTCATGTACACTTATCAAACTCACAGTAGTGGCATCATAAGCAAAATTAAGGATTAATTAGAAGAAGAAAATGATTAGAGCATATGCAATAATGTAATTAACACACCAATTGAACCAATACAAAATGATATATATTTATATATATATATTGAAGAACAATTAGGAAATAGAGGAGTATGTTGTATATTTCTTCCGTGCTCTTTCTCATTCATTTGATCAGGTATATATACAATTGAGGGCCAATTAATGGTGGCCAGAAAAATAGAGATTACATAATCAAATCCCTAATTGTCTCCTAATCAAATCTCTGGTATTACTCCTAATCAAATTACATAAATTGCTCCTAAGAATCTGCTGAATCTTCTACACTCCCCCTCAAGTTGTAGCATAGATATTTATCATGTCCAACTTGCTAGTAAAGTGTTCGAACTTTTCTCAAGGAAGTCCTTTTGTGAGGATATCCGTTGTCTGCTTCTTCGAGGGAATATATTTGAGTTCAACTATTCCGTCGTCAATTTTTTCTCTTATGAAGTGCTTGTCTATCTCCACATGCTTCATTCGATCATGTTGCATCGAATTGTGGGAGATATTAATTGCAGCCATATTATCTAAGTAGAGCCTGACAGGTAGCGTCATCATCGTTTTTAATTCTTCAAGTACTCGTTTCACCCAAATGCCTTCACAAATCCCAAGGGCTATAGCCCTAAATTCTGCTTCAGCACTACTCTTTGTCACCACGCTCTGTTTTTTACTTCTCCAAGTAACCAAGTTACCCTAGACAAAAGTGAAATACCCTGAAGTAGATTTTCGATCATCTTAGTCACCTGCCTAATCAGCATCCGTGAATAATTCGATGTTTCTTTGATGTGACTTCTTGAACAGTTGAGCCCTTCAAGTACCTGAGTATTCTATATACCTTATTCAAATGTTTCTGCTTCGGATCATGGGAGTGTTGACTTATCACACTGATTGCAAGCACAATGTTTGGTCAAGAGTGTGACAGACAAAATTAATTTTTCTACCATTCGTTGATGTCTCCCTATGTCAACTGATTTTCAATTGATTTTCCCAAGTCTTCATCGTCCCCAATCTTATTAACTCATGGGAATGTTACTCAGTCTGCAACCCAACATGCCTGTCTCTTCCAATAGGTCTAGAACATACTTCCTTTGAGAGATGTAGATCCCCTTTTTTGATCTAGC
This sequence comes from Vachellia pachyceras, assembly GCA_025593235.1. Lineage (NCBI taxonomy): Eukaryota > Viridiplantae > Streptophyta > Magnoliopsida > Fabales > Fabaceae > Vachellia > Vachellia pachyceras. The sequence continues at coordinate 8,396 of JANTPZ010028500.1, forward strand.
AACTTCCACGTCAAGAAAATATTTCATCTCCCCTAGGTCCTTTACTTGAAAACTCATGTTCAATGCCCCTTTAATACGATCAATCTCTATTGGATTGTCACCATTGAGAACAATGTCATCCACATATACCGCAAGTATTACTATTTTTCCATTAAGATGTTTAAAGAACAAAGTGTGATCGCTTTGTAGCCTTGTGTTTTTAAGGCATGAGTAAACCTCTCAAACCAGGCTTGAGGAGATTGCTTCAACCCGTACAATGACTTCCTTAGTTTGCATACTTGGGTGGCTTGTTTTCCAGGAAATCCTGGAGGTAACTTCATATACACTTCTTTCAAATCACCATTCAAGAAAGCATTTTTATATCCATCTGGTGCCGCGGCCAAACAAGATTAGCAGCTAGAGACAATAATATTCTTATCGTACTCAATTTGGGCATAGGTGCAGACGTTTCCATATAATCCATGACATATACTTGTGAGAAACCCTTAGCCACAAGTCTTGCTTTGTACTTGTCTAGGCTTCCATCTGCTTTATATTTTGGGGTAAACACCCACTTACATCCAACAACTTTCTTTCTTTTAGGTAAATCAACCACTTCCCAAGTATCATTCCCTTCCAGGGCTTTCATCTCTTCCATGACAGCATGTCTCCATTAGGGACTGGCCAGAGCTTCAACTATGTTGTTTGGAACCCTGATATTGTCAAGATGAGAGACAAGGGCACTATATTTTGGAGTGAGGGCCTGATATGAAACAAACCTCTCAACTGGATGCCTTGTACATGTCTTGTGCTGTTTTCTAACTGCAATTGGCAAGTCAAGGTCACTCTGTTCCTGCCTATCTTCACTTGTTGTACTTCATTTGGATCCACCTTAGGTTCCAATTCATGGAGTGCTTCAGGAGTTTAAAGGGTCTCACTTGTCCTATGTTTCCGTGTATAGATCTTCCACTGCTTAGTGGTGTCTCCCCCTAAGTTAGTGTTCTCTTCATCCTCAGGCACTATCTCATTGTTAGGTACCTTAAGGGTATGGAATGTTTCCAAGAAGAATTCAGGTTTTGTTTCTGGTTCAGTGTCTGTTTGGGTCTAAGGTTCATTCAAATTCTCCCCATGAACCGAGGACGAGGAATAGAATGGATGATTTTCATGGAAGGTGACATCACAAGTGATAAAGGTGCGTTTAGACTGAGGATATAACCTTTGTACCCTTTCTGGGAGCCCGAGCACCCCAAAAAGATACAACGAACAGCTTTAGGATCAAGCTTGCGAGTGTTGTGGAGGTGGACATAGGTAGTGCAGCCAAACACTCGGAGAGGTAGGGTATTTTCTAGGTAGGGAAGGTTGTAATGGTTATGGAGGACTTGCAAGGGCGTCTTGTACAAAGGGGGTTTACTAGGCATTCGGTTAATGAGGAATGTAGTTGTAAGAACTGTATCATCCCAATGAAAGGTCGGAACATTGCTACTCAACAAGAGTACGCGAGCTGTCTCTATGATGTGGCGATTTTTTCTTTCAGCAATCCCATTTTGCTAGGGACTATAAGGACAATTGCTTTTATCTGTATGAAGGATTTGAAATTGAGTGTGAATCATGTGATAGAAGTCAATGAAAGTATGGTAAACATCAGTCTTGTCCTTTAAGAGGTACACCCAGCTAACTTGGGTATAGTCGTCAATGAAACTGATGAACCATTTTGAGTGCGTGCGATTGGCGGTATGGGTGGGCCCCCATAAGTCACTGTGTATGGTGGTGAATGGTTTGTGTTGAAATATATTAGGGATTTGATTAGATATTATTGAGATATATTAGGGATTTAGTTAGTGAGATATATTAGGGATTTGATTATGATTCTGAATTGCCCTCTAAATGTATAAATACCCTATTAGGGTACATCAATCAATGGGAATTTC